>JASDQU010099832.1:16972-45131 GCA_032191745.1 Picea mariana
ATCATAGAAAAATTATGTTCATCACCATCATTGGTATTACCATAAAAAATAGGTTGTCCATAACAAACCTTTGACTCTTGACATTTAGAATGTCTTGTTTCAGGATGCTCTCTAATAGCAAAGTATTTGTTACCATAGTGTTGTTCAACAACAAGATGCTCTTGGTCAATTTTTGAGACAGTGACTTCCTTGGAGGAAAGGTTGTCAAAGATACATACTTCGAGGACCAAATCATCCACTATATTTTTTTCATAGGGACAACAAATAAAATCTACCTCATGTTCAGAGTTGACATGATACTGACTTTGAATCCTGCCACAAGCTCGGAGGTTCTCCTCCACTTCCTCGACATCCATGAATAATTGTGATAAAGATGTAGATTTTCTTTCCCTAAGATACAAAACAAGGTCAGAGTGCTGAGACACTATGTAATACACCATGGCAGTAGTCTCAGAAGGTTTAATTTCCAGGGGCAGGCTGCAATACAAGCTGTAAAACCTTTGATTAAAAGCAGACAGAACTTCATTTTTTCCCCTTCTCAAAGTAGTGAACTCATATAGGTACTGATCAAATGACTTGTTCTCACCCCAACACTTTAAAAATGCATTGCGCAATTCGATGCAAGAACCAATGGAATAGGCTCCCAAACCCTTAAACCACACAACAACATCTCCAAACAAGGAATTGGAGAACAACTTCATGGTAACATCATCATGAACTATCTCAAACTGATCAACAAATTTCTCAAAGGCCTCCAAATGCCTCTCAGCTGTAGCATGATCTTCTCCAAAAAACCGAGGAAGATACTCAAAGAAATCAAGCGGATAAGGATGAAAGTGATATGGAAGCCTTAAAGGTTTAAACATCTTGTCTCTGATTCTAGTTTGAAAATAAGTGGGATGAATATAAGGTTTACCAAGCTACTGACAAGGTTAAAAAGTAACAACAGAAGGTGATGAGATTTGAGAAGGTTGTGAATCAATTCCAACCTCCTCAAGGTTACAGGGCTAATCAATTTCATGAGGGATTTGAATACAAAGTTCATCCTTGTGAATAGGTTGAGGTGAAGGTATCAAATCAACATCTACAACGCAAGTAGAAGGCAGGTCTTTTTCTTCCAAGGATGGATATATAAAAGAAGATTGATGATCATCCGAATATACAAAACACAAGATGATCCTTTTAATACGTGAAGGAAAAAGTAAAAATGAGCTGATAAAAAGCAACAACAGCTCATGAAGAAGGCTCGTAGAATGATACCTGGTCATCTTTATGTCAACAGGATCCTCCCCAGTGGAGTCTTTGATTGTGGACTCGCCAAGTAGATGATTACAGTAAATTTTCTGTATCCCTCTCTTGTTTACCATCAAGAGCTGCATCTATGTCGTTCTTCCCAGGGAACTCTTCAATCTGCTCAAATCTGTCCCCGACAATGGTTCCATTTATGTTATCACTCCAAAAGTCACCCTAGACTGTAATCAAGTGAGCTTGGTAACATCAAAAGTTTTGTAAATGTAAATGAGCTTTTCTTAAAAGGTCAAATGGACAAGACTCAAAATAATAATGTTCCAACTCAGAAAACAGGGCTAGCATGCACCAAGTATCAAGGTCTTGGCTAACTTCAATAAGTAATTGGGAGTGAGTATGAATAGAGGGAAGACTTCAATGAGAGGAATGTAGGGGCTGCTGTAAACATCAGTTCTACAGAAAGCCTAAAGAAAAAAGATTCTTAACACAAGATCTTCTTGAGTTCAGAAACAAAGGAAGCTAAATAAACATCATGATAATATAACGATCAAACATCCATCGTAATATCACCACAACCATTCATGTGAATCATTCAAAGCATGAAAATTTAGCATCAGAAGCAAATAAGCTGAAAGAGAAGATGATTTCTATTAACCAAAATGTCTTAAATCCAGTACATAGCCAGTTCATAGTAACTTCATCAGAGTATTACAGTATAAGGGAGCCTTGCTCAACCATCTGAACCCCCGTAAACATTTGGAATATGTCTTTATAACAAAAAAGGAAAGGCAATAGATAAAGGTTCGAGTTGGCATTCCTCACATCGGATTCTTCCAGAAACGTCTATCCATATAACACCTGTGCTAACAGTTATTTAACAAACTTCTAAAAAAAAGGAAAAATGTTGGCAACCAATCCAACACGATTTAAACGACATGGTCTTCCTTGATGTGCATTCCTTTACATTGCCAAACGTCCTTCAGTGGTAAAACGTTTCCATTATGCTGCCACCTATAATTCTTGCTCTTCTCCATGTCATCAGCCACTCACAAGGATGATAACTCGAACTCCCTTGAATCCAGGTGTTTGTTGGTAGCGTCATTTGGTAGCACTGTGAGTGGTGCACTTTGTAGTGCATTGACCAAATCTCATGAGATTCTGTAGCGCAACCTCAAAACTACACAAGTAAAAAAGGTAGCGCCAAACCTTTGTATCCTATGTGCAAACTTCAGTCTCTACGAAAATTTAGGTAGCACCACTCTGGTGTATTTTTGTGCAACTTCGTCTCTGCAGGAAATTCGGTAGCGAATTTAGGTAGCGCCACTCTGGTGTATTTTTGTGCAACTTCGTCTCTGCGGGAAATTCGGTAGCCAATTTAGGTAGCGCCACTCTGGTGTATTTCTGTGCAAGAGATTTGGTAGCACCTGTCGTTATACTGCTTAGGAAATTGGGTAGTGCACTGTGGAATTCGCAGCGCACCCTCCTCTGCACATCCATGCCTGAAGACGGTGGAACGAGTGAGAAATTGGGAACATAATCATATATATCATGGCTACATTTAGTTCTTCAACACCTGCATAATCACTTGGCATCTGGCAGCTTGCAATTTATTTTAAAAAACGCCTCATGGAACATATCCCATATGCCTCGGGGAATTAGACATTGTTGTCTTTATATACGCTAATGCTCTCATAGCATATTTGATGAGACAAGTGGAAAAGAATTGGGCTTGGTGCTTGCGTTGGGCTTGATATGTAGTGTGACTTAGGATTAGGATTAGAAGTTGACACTTGAGCACACACCACGTTTTGGTAAAATTTACAAATAAAAATATAGTTTTTTATTTGAAAATATAAAGAGGCACAAAAAATAGGATTTTAGGCTAAAAAAGGCAGGTCAGAAGACAGAGACCATAGGGTTCATGGGTTAAAAGGGATCAAATGAAAGCTTATCAGGGCTTGATGAGGCATTTGGAGACTATGACAATTAGCAAAAGACCTCGGAAAAGAAAAGAAAGCATGAAATGATGAAGACGCTTAAAAAAAATTAAGAGCACAATTTTACGCGCTAACAGGAAGGACCATGAGCTTCACTTCAGAGAGTTGGCTCAGCTCAAACAGACAGGTAGCCCAGAGGCCTATATATATGAGTTTCAGAGGGTCATTGTGAGGGTGTTAGACATTTTGGAGGGTCATCCGGTGATGTTGTTTGTGGAGGGGCTAATGGAGCCTCTACGAGGATGGGTCAAGGCCAACAAGCCTACCTCTTTACAGGATGCATTCAGCAGAGCTTGGGACATGCAGGATGCAGTACCTAAAATCCGGTTTCCACCCAAACCCACTTTTACCCCGAGAACTAAGGACATCAGACCACCTCAGAGAGATTGGGTCGGAAAGCCCAAACTGGATGAAGAGACCAGGAGAGAATTGAGGAAGAAGAAATTGTGTTTCAGTTGTCAGGAGCCATGGGCACTAGGGCACAAATGCGTCGGGAAGGAAAGAGTGGGCAAGGCCCATTACATTGAGGTATACTCCGACAATGACAGTGATGAGGATGAGGAGGTGGATTAGGCACAGGACCAGGGACATCCAACATCAGGAGAGGAGTCTTCACAGGCTGGGGCTAAGGACCCAGTCATGGCCTCAATGTTAGGATTTCCGAGATATCATACCTTCAACGTCAAAGGTGTCCTACAAGGGCACAAGGTGACCATATTGATCTATGGGGGAGCATTCCATAATTTCATTAACAGTAACATGGTCAAGACGAAAGGAATTCTGACAGAGGAATTCGATGGGTTCACAATAGTCATACCAGGAGGCCACTAGATGACTTGCACCAAGTGGATTCCCAAGCTCACAATAACCATGGGAAACTACTCAATGACAGATGATTTCTTTGTGGTGGACATACCCGACACAAATGTAGTGTTGGGCATTCAATGAATTTACTTTATTGGGAGATACACTACTGATTAGAGGACCATGGAGATGGATTTCACAAGGCCGGATGGAAATAAAGTGGTCCTATGATCCATGCACTAGTAGCCACCGAAGATTGTGTCATCGCACAACATGGAGACAGTTATGAGGCATGGTGATATAGAGTGCACTGTAGAGTGTTTTATTTTTGACAGAGAGCCACTTGACCACCTGCAGCATCTTCTAGAGGACTTACAGGTATTACTCCACAAACATCATAAAGTATTTAGTGACATTCATCCTGGCATTCCACCTGATAGAGGTTTTGAGTATATCATAGAGCTAGAGGAGGGGGTCTAAGCAGTTATCACAAACCTCTATCGGCACCCCAAAGTTTACAAGGATGATATTGAAAAAACCATTAAAGAATTGTTGAAGATGGGCCACATATACCCTAGTTCCAGCCCATTTGCTTTTTTCATTGTCTTAGTCAAGAAGAAGGACAACACTCTGTTGATGTGTATTGACAACAAGAAGACAATCAAGAATCGGTACCCCATACCTAGGATCGATAAATTAATGGATGAGCTCAGGGGAGCCAAATTCTTCTCGAAGATTGATCTTCGATCAGGGTATCACCAGATCAAGGTACGAGAGTAGGACGTACCTAAGACAGCCTTTAGATGCCACTATGGGCATTATGAATTTTTGGTCATGCCATTCGGGCTAACTAACGCCCCTGCCACTTTCCAGTCATGCATGAATCATGTGTTCAATAAGTAGTTGAGAAAGTTCTTATTGGTCTTCTTTGATGACATCCTCATATACAACAGAACATGGGAGGACCATCTACGACATCTGGATGAAGTACTTGGTATTATATAGAGTCAGCAGTTGTATGCGAAGGAATCCAAGTGTGAACTTGGTATGATAGAGATGCTCTATTTGGGGCATGTGATTGGGATGAACGGGGTACAGGTGCACCACGAAAAGATCAGGGTGATCATTGAGTGGCCAACTCCTAGGAATGTGACAGAACTAAAGAGTTTCCTCGGTCTTTACACTTACTACAGGATATTTGTTAAGGGATTCTCACAGTTGACAGCGCCACTGACCGACCTCACCAAAAAGGGGGCTTTCGTTTGGATAGAGAAGGCCCAGGAGACATTCGAGAAAATGAACCAGGTGATGAGCTCATACCCTGTTTTAGCACTCCCTGATTTCACTCAGCCCTTTGTCTTGGAGTGTGATGCTTCGGGAATTGGTATAGGATCTGTATTGATGCAAAATGGTCACCCCATAGCATTTGAGAGCCGCAAACTTCGAGAGTATGAGCGACATTACTCCATATATGACAAAGAGATGTTGGCCATAATGCATGCTTTGACCAAATTCCGATAGTACTTGGTGGGGCACAGGTTCAAGGTAAAGACCAATCATAATAGCTTGAGGTTCCTCATGGAGCAAAAGGCGTTGAGCGAGCGACAACAAAAATGGATCAGTAAAATCCAAGCCTACGATTTCGAAATTGAGTATGTGAAAGGAAAAAATAATGTGGTTGTTGACGCCTTATTGAGGATACCCACTCTCTCTCTCATAGAGATTTCAGTGGAATGGAAGGCACTTCTATTTGTAGAATACTCCAAAAACAGGTTTGCTTGTGAGATACTTGATGGTTAGGTCTCCAATGACAGGTACAGGGTTATCGACGACATCATATATTATAAGGACCAGATCTATTTAGTACCAGAATCTCAGTTGAAAGACAAAATTTTGCATGCAACACATACTTCTCCTTTGGCAAGTCATCCAGGATACTTGAAGACTTATAGACAAATTCGGGAGAGGTTTGCTTGGAAGGGTCTCAAGACTGATGTATTGAAGTTTGTACGGGAGTGCCACATCTGTTAGCAAAACAAGGTGGAACATATCCACCCAGTAGGATTTCTCCAACCGCTTCCCATGCCTAAACAAAAATGGAAAAGAATTTTGATGGATTTTATCACATTGTTGCCTCTGGTTCAGGGGAAAGATTGTATCTACGTGGTGGTTGACAGGGTTACTAAATTCGCCCATTTCTTCGCCATATCATCCAAATACTCTGCAGCGCAAGTAGCGGAGTTGTTCTTCAGAGAGGTATTTCGGCTGCATGGACTGCCCAAGACAATTGTCAGTGATCGAGACAACAGATTCATGGGGGGCTTCTGGCAAGAGTTTTTCAAACTCGTAGGGACAAAATTAACGCCTAGTACCAGTTATCACCCTTAGACTGATGGGAAAACAGAAATTGTGAACAAATGGCTCGAAGGGTATTTGAGAAATTATGTATCAGGGCAACATAAGGCGTGGATCAAATGGCTGCACTTGGGTGAACATTGCTATAACACCACTTATCACATGTCGATCAGGATGACACCTTTCAAAGATTTGTATGGTTATGACGCCACCACCTTTGTGGATCGAGCATTTGGGGACAGTCGGGCACCCAAAGCCAAATATTGGATTTAGGAGAGTCGGGACATCTTGCGAACTCTCAAAGATAACCTGCAAATGGCACAAAATCAACAGAAGATGTACGTCGACAAGCATAGAGTGGAGCACAGTTTCGAGGTGGGATACTTTGTATATCTCCGCTTGCAGCCATGCATGCAATCATCCTTGAAAATGAAAGGGGCAGAGAAATTGAAGCCAGAATTCTATGGTCCCTACAGGATTTCGAGGCGAATCGAGGAAGTATCTTATGAGCTAGAGCTTCCATAGGGGTGTAAGATACACAATGTCTTTCATGTTTCATGCCTTAAGAAGGCAGTGGGACAACATGTTGTCATTTCTACAGAGCTGCCACCATTGGATGAGGTGGAGTAGTTGATTTTAATTCCGGAGGAGGTATTGGAGACCAAAGAGCGGATATTAAGGAACATGAGTATCAAAGAGTACCTGATCAAATGGAAAAATCTACCTATCGAGGATGCTACTTGGGAAGGAGAGCAGATATTGAAACATCCTAGATTACAGTTGCTTGAAGACAAGCAATCTCAGGCGGGGAGGACTGTAATGTCCCCGTTGGCCTAGGAAGCATAAGGAATGGTTCCACTAGCCTAAATTGGTTCCCGTAGGCTAAGTCGGAAAAATTACCTAGGGAACTCAACTTTTTCCAAAGAAATGGCTTTATAAAGTGAAACGGAGAAAATGGAGACATGGGTCTTAGGCAAAATAAAATCACTTAAAAATTATAAAGTGTGCAAGCATAAAGTGACTTTAAAATAAAATTAAAAATCAAAGTGAGCGGGATTTAATTCAATGAAGAAAGAAAAGAGGGGGCACCCCTCATTCTTGCATTTTGCTTATTGAGAAAATAGATTTGGAGAGCTCTTGGAAAGTTTTCTAGGATTTTTGGAAACCCTGTTTCATTCACTGGTTTTGGTGTTGCAAATATACACCCTGGTCAGTTCGTGGGAGGGATCATTGCGGGTTTCTCATTGTGCATCAACTCGATTGTGTTTCCATCATTGGTAGCCGAGCTGTGAAGTGTGAAGGTCGACTTCCTCTTGTAAAATCGAGTTTTCTATAACCTGGGCGCATATCCTGGCTTGTGGTCAGAGTATTGTTGCGTGGGCTCGCATCTTACTCATTTGGAGTTGTTGGGGGGGCGCATGTTTGAGGATAGAGGAACCATTTCACTGTGGGAGGTTGTCAGGCACGAATTTGTTGAGGAAGTTCAGAGTACATAGCTAGAAAGGTCGAGTTTATCAGTGGGTGACGAGTTTCTTATTTGCTGGTCGTTTTTGTATGTGCTGGGTGGAGCCTTGGATCTCACGGCGAAGTGATTGATGATTGTGGGAGCTCTATACACTATGGACGAATTTCCTTAAGAGTGGGCATCTTTATGGAGTCTCTATACATTCTGGGCGAGTTTCCTTGGGAATTGGCAGCGTCCACTTGTGGCTGGACTGAGTACTGGACATTGGGACGAATTGGTGCTAATTGGAGGAGTAGAAACTGTAAGCTGCTACCTACAGGTCTATCTCTTGCTGTAGAGGCTATTGTTCATACCTATTTGAGGGTAGAAACTGCCACCTACAGGACTGTTATTTCTGCACTAAGAGTTGATGCATTTATAGTCTTTCCTGGGCAATATTCCTCATACGTTCTTGCAGAAAATATCATACACAGAATTGTATATCAGATTGAGTCTATAACAGACACTTCCTTATTGATACTTCTGTTGTTCGGTGTGGGAGTATTTCCAGCGTCATCTTGGATTGGCAAAGTGGGCAGCTACAGGAAGGGTACCTCAGGTTTCTTATTCATTCTCTATGTTGGTCTTTAAATGAACATCCTTGTAACTCTGATATTTTAATGAAAAAGGCTTAGTAATCATTCTTGGAGTGCTTTCAATGTTCGGTTGTGATTCTTTCAAGGAATCAATTGCTATCTTTTCCAAGTCTCTTTCTTTATTGTTATTGGCGGGAAGTTTATCCCGGTCAAGAATATCTCAGATTGCATCTACAATAGTTTGTGGGTAAATTGTTTGACAAATCACATCAAAGACAAAAACTTAAACAAACTTGGAAATTTTGGTTGAAATTTCGAGAAATTCAAGAAGGTAATTTTACAAGTTATAGAGTTGATCGTAAAGGGTTTGGTATTTTTTCTTTTTTTCCAAATCTTTTGGAAAAATGTTCTTGAAAGATATCCCAATTCGTGATTGTTCTTGGTGTTGATGTTTTGGTAGCTACTGGAGGTATTAACCTCCACATGTAACCTTTGACTTAGAATAGAATATTCCGAAAGCAAGTGAACCATTAAACGGATGTGTGGAAACCCTAGAAGATAAGTCGACCTAGCATAATAATAATATTAAACTATTATCTTCCAGAAATACAAGTTGGCTCCACAAGAAAAAGATAAACAGAAAATATAATTACCAGAAAGTTAGGTCGGCCCAGCCAGAAAATTCATTGGACAGATTAAATAAATACAAGACGTTTTAGCTCATTTGGAGAGCCAGAAAGTGCGCAAGTCTTGTGGAGAGTTGCAGTGCAACTGCAACTGTAGTTGCAAGGAGAAATAAGGGTGTATGGTCATCTCTTGGGCCTTGGTCTCTCTATAGCACTATCTTGGTGATTCTCTTGGTGGTTCTTGGTGATATTCTTAGTGATACTCTTGGTGATATTCTTATGGCGCAAGTCTGAGAGAGTAGTGCAGCTGCAGTTGCTGCAGCTGTGTATGGTACTTGTTCTGTGGATATGGAGAATCTCTCTCTTGTGCGCTACTCTTGAGAAGGAACACTCTAGTTGTCTTGAGTTGTTGTAGTTAGCAGCTAGGGTTTATTTGTTGGTTATGGAGTAGGCTTGTCAGAATTATTCTAAGTAAAGGTTAGAATGCTCGGGGGTGGCCTTGTGTCTATGGTTGGGTGAAAATGATGTGACATTGTCTATGGTTAAATGAGCATACCAAAATTTCAACACTTGGAAGAATACTATCATACCATTCATTAGCCCTTCCGACAAGAGTGTAGGAGAAGTGTCTCATCCAGACATATTCATGTTGGTCATAAGCTTCAAGAGCACGGAAACATGCATCTATGTGATTTTCTCTTGTAATGAGATGATCTCCCGAAACGCTGGGGAGCCATTCCTTGAAGTCCCTTGGGAATTTGTGAGGAGATTCAAGGATCTTTGTCATGTCTAAAGGTTTGTATGCATCTTTAGACCATGGCCTCCATGTAGCACTTGGTGAAGTGGGTACGGATGAGAGTGGAGGTGTAGAGGTAGTAGGTGAAGATGGAGGGATAAGAGAGGTAGACGGACAATCATGAGAAGTGGGAGATGACGAAGGACTAGACTGTTTTCGTGAAGGTTTATGATGCTTGGGAGTTGGGTACTACTTTTTCCGGGTGCGTCCCATAATGGAGTCGCCATATGAGCTTTAAGACAAGATTATCAAGGGTGGAAGGGGAACGTCCTTCCAATGGAGTCTACATGCAAGATAAGGGTAAAGGCTTTGGGATATCTCTCAAAATTGTCGTTAGGGCCCAGAAGAGGATTCAAAATCCTCCTCGACAATGACGCCAAAATGTTATCACACAAGTTGTAGGTTGGGAAAAGCCCGACCCAATCCACAAGATGGCGACAACTAACATAAGACCTACCCACTATCACCTCAGATAGGTACTCATGTCACTTTAGAGGTGAATTGATCACCTCAAGGAGGGAATCTCGGGTGACCCTAGGGAGAAATGAGATGGAAAGTAGTACTTATGAGTGAATTCCCCTATAGGTCAAGTTGCTAGATGGAAGAATGCTTGTAAACNGATGATAGTATCTGCCCGAGACACACAAAAAGCTAAGTATATAGGCTATATGTTAGGTGGACAAGCAACTTAGGCTTGCTATCCCTCTTTGCAGTAGTTAGCAAATATATATATATATATATATATATATATATATATATGCAAGTAAATAGTTTTTAGGGCTGCTAAACAAATGTTAAAAGTCTGATAAATGATGTAAGAGATAAGCTAGCTAAACACTAGTATAACTCTATTACAAGAGCACAAAACTTTAGAAATGAAACACGGTTGTAAGAAAAAAGTATTGCAGAGATATTATTTAGCCTTAAGGTTGTATAAAACAAGTTGTTACAGTATAAAAATCAGCCACCAAAACTTGCTAAAATTCCACCCTAAAGATGCGTTAGGATTAGTAGATTATGCTAGCAAATTATTAGCAATTTTTTATAGTTGATATGTGAGTTATCAGTAAGCAAAAGAAAGATTTTTTGCATCCCTAATGGTTGTAGCTTTTAATGAGTCATATCTCTAAGAATACCAATCCAATCAAGATGCCCTAGTGGCCTTGACAAGTTCTTTATCATGCAAAAAAGTAGCCAACTTGAACAAGATTGATATCTCAATAAATCACATTTACCAACTTAAACAATTTATTTATCCAATGAAAAACTTCATATTAATTCCTTTGAAAAATGGGTGAATGGTGTCTTTAAAACACAAGTTAGATCAACAAGATCCCTAAGGGTGTAAATCATCTTACTCCTTAGGGCATGCCAATCAAACTAGGTAAATCTAGGAGGGTGTATACACTTTTACTTCTCCTAGCAACCCTTGCCAAAAACGATTTATAAACTGAGAAAATAAGATGAATATTAATGGAGGGTGTATACAACATACTCCTCCTAGGGTTTGAACCAACAATGACCAAGAATAATCAAGAGAGAACTAACAAATGTAGATTTTTCTTACCAATTCCAAGAGAGAGAGAGAGATCAAACCTTAGTTCACCAAGAAAATTACCATCCAAGAGCAAGAAAAAAAGCCTTCAAGAGGGATGCACCACTTTATCTCAAGCCTTCACCAAGAAGTATCGCCAAGAAGCATTTGCACAAGAGAGAGATACCAAAAATGCCCAAGAGGGTGCAAATTTCAACCAATATGTCTTCTCGCAATGCTATGATGAAAAATGAAATAGATATGATCTCTATTTATAAAAATCCTCTAAACATAGTTTGTCCACAAAACTTAAGGTAAAACACAAGATAATGGGTAAACAACCCTTAGCTTGCCCCTTTACAAAAACAATATTATTTAATTCATACTTTGCACATAAAAGAAACCCTAGAAACATGATGTCACCCTTCTTTTGGGTAACGTTTGGCACTTTTAGTCAAGTCATTGAGTTGGAAAAGGGAACACTAGCCCCTCATGCCAAGTGTCCATCATCACCACTAGCACTTTTGGTCATGTCTTCCTTAAAAACATGCCAAGTGTCCATCATCACCACCAAACCCTTTCCCTGGGGTGACGTCAAACCCTCAAAAGGTGACAGTCTGGACCTTTCAAGCAAGTAGTTTAGCATGTAGGGATTGGTTAAAATCCTCGAAGGTGTCCTATAGGCCTCCAAAGGCATGTCATGATCATCTGGAGTGTGGGTCGTTGGCATCCAACTTGTGGGCTTCAAGCCCCAAGGAAGCCCAAGCTAGGCTTGTTCTTTCAAAATTGTCCACCAATTAGGTTTTGCAAAGACAAATGGGTACGCCCTCCAAGGATCTCAAGTCAAATGCATCACGATCAGTAAATAAAATCAATAAAAGAGCCATCTAAGTAAGTATATCCAAACCACCTCATCAAAATAAACCAATGCTCAAATACCATATGCAGTTTGCCAAGTTTAGGCATGGGAGGGTTGACAAAACGACCTATTGGGTGAATCATGCCTTACGTTTAGGGGTTTTCCCGAGGGGAACTCTTTCTAAGTCATGTGGATGAAGTGTCATGGATGGGGGCAAGACTTTTGGGCATGGGGTTCATGACATACAAGGGGTTGTAGTGTCTCATTTATGGGTGCCTTTGTAAAGGGTGTGGTGCACCTTCGTTTTCAATGCAACCTTTTCTGAAGCCTATTTATTGTCTTTTATTCTTTTAAGATTTTTCCATGTTGAAGCGAAGGTGGGGCTTCTACCTAATCATGAAAAATTGTGCCCACCTTGACTCTACCCTGGTCACATCATACTTTTCCAAGTTGAAAACATGTGTGGGGTTGCTACCTAAGCATTAAAAACAATGCCCACACATGCTTCACCGTGGTTGGCATTTTGTTATTAGTTATTTTTCACGTGTCCCATTAGTTTCTTATGAGAGACATTTCATTGTCCTCGGGATCCCTAGGCGAGCATATAGAAGGTTAATGGTTGGGTTTTATCTTTTTCCAGCTACAAGCCTCTAGGCCTTCAACCCCTTCTTCCCATGAAATGGGGGACAACCCCTTCTTGGATCAGTATACCCGAAAATCCCAAAAGGTAAGGAGATGAGGGGATGAAGTGTGGAAAGTGATAAGTATGGTCGGGAATGGCATGATGACTCGTCAAGAGGACCTCCCAGTAGAAAAGGGTGACCCACTTACTAGGACACAATGTCAACCACCAAAATGAAACATGGCAAAGAGGATAATGTCCAAGCAAACGTTACATAATGAAAAGCAGTAATAGATGCAACAAACTCAAATGCCTCAAATATTGAAATGACACTCACCATAATACCTGACTTGTATCTCATGGAGCAAGACCCAATGTCTTCGGGAGGCCAGTTGGTGTGGTGGATACCGTCGTGATGAAGCTAGAGCTCTGGTGGTGAGGTGGGTCTCTGTATGTGCAAGTGGACAATGTCGGTCAATTTGTTTCTCGGTACTCCATGTCTTCAACCTAAGGGGCCTCGAGACATCATCTCCTTAGTTATCCCCAGAACTTCAGGATAACAGGTACCATCCTCGAAATGCTACTAATTTAACTACAATCATTCCATAACTTTTTATCTAAGACGTGTAAATCATAGCATGTCTTGGTTAGATTGACCATTGCAAATATTATTAAGATGAGTACTTTTTCTATTATTTTTTCATACCCTTGTTTGGGTAAATATCTAGTAGGATCAACATATTAGGCAAAGTGGATAAACTTCGAGGTGAGGAAGCTTGAAGTTTTTCAACATATAGAGATTTTTTCAGGGCTATGCAGATCTTTAGAAATTTATACCTTGTTAATTCTTCGTCGTCAATAATTATGTTTGTCCTTGAAATCTATGTTTTTATTGACTTTTTGACAAAAGTTTTGTTGTAATACCTTGATTTTGACCCTCATAATTATTCTACATATCAAGCCTTGTGGATCAAGCTTAAATACACTTGTGATGTAAATGTTGTAAATACTTTGTACATATTCTTATTGCAGAACCCAAAACCAAGGTCCGACAATAAGATCATGAAGTCTTATTAAGACTCCTTAAATTAAGATATGTAAAAAGATACATGTTGATTGTTGAAAATTAAACAGTACCTAAAAAACCATTAGTGAACCTTTTCTAGAGTAAATATACTACATGTGCTTGGATATTTTGAGTTGAACTTTCTCGATGCACTTGTTGCTTACACTAACCTCAAACATGGGAATGCAAGGATTTGTTCACCTCACTATTGGGATAACATATACAATGAACACACGGTTTTTATGGGAACTTAACTTTGTGCTTTTGTGAATTGAACATGGTTGTTGGGATAAGTTACTAGATCACACATGCAAGATACATGTATTTAATGAGAGTGTGAGAATATAATGAAAAATAATAAGAAGGTTAAAAAAAAAAAATTATTGAGTGAGTTTACAATTTTTGAGTGAGCCATTTAATGGCAAAAGTAGTGTTTAATAACTCACTAACTTTTTGTTATGGTTGCACGTGGATTTGGAATGAGTTTAATATTTGATCTGAGTAATTCATAGAGCACCTAATGATATGTATTAATGGTTTAATAACCAAAACCATAAAATTTAATGTTTTCTTTATGAGTACCTTCTAACAAAGCAAACTAAGAGATAGTGATGCATTAGACGAATGCCACACCCATAGTTCTAACACCATTAAACTAGCACTTGAACTACAACTAATATATATATATATATATATATATATATATATATATATATATTACAAGTAGGCATGGAATAGCTAAGACCACTCATCCATCTAGTATGAAGGGATGGGTGGGGATTGGCTTTGTTCAAGTCAACCTACTTGTTACCCCCCATTTCTGCATGTAACTAAGGAGTTGATGTTTTGAGGCCCTCGGGTTTCATACATAGAGTACTGAGAGAGAAATCAACAAGCATAGCCCCACATCATGCCACTCATCACTATGAGATCGATGATTGCACCGTTCACCGCACCAGCTAGGCTCACAGAGGACAACATGTCTTTCTCCATGAGGTAATGAGTTTGGTGTTGTGGTAAGTGTCATTTTAATAAATGAAGCATTTGAATATGTTGCAAAGGGTTCTTCCTTGATTTTGAAAACGTTTGCTTGGAAATTATGTTCTTTGCCTTGTTTCACCTTGGTAGTTGACATTGTTGTCCTAGTAAGTGGTCACCCTTGGGGAAAGGGTTGTTATTGGGCGGGTTCCCTTGATGAGTCATCATACCGCTCCTACACATATTTTCAACTTTCCATGCTTTTTTTCCCTTTGTTTCCTCATCTTTTTGGTTTCCGGGCCACATTGACCCAAGAAGGGCTTGTACCTCGTTTCATGGGAAGAAGGGGTTGAAGGCTCAGAGGCTTGTAGCAAGAAAAAGATAAAATCCAATCATAAACCTTCTAGATGCTCGCTCAGGTATCCCGAGAATAATGAAATGTTTCTCGCAAAAAACTAAGGGACCCATAAAATAATAACTAATTGAACATGCCAACAAAGATAGAGCGTGTGCAGGTTGTTATAACCCTATAATTTATAGGATCAACTGGTGACTGAAATTTTTTATCCTTTATTTGTTTTGGTTGTCAAATTATTTTTCATTCTGCAAATAATTTGAGAAAAAGAGGAAAAAGAAAAGAAAAATAAAAAGAAAAGAAAGAAAAAGAATAAAAGATGGCATAAAAGAAATTGGATAGAGCCCCATGCAATAACAGTGACTTGGTTCATACAGTTTAAACATGGCCAAGTCCTTTTAAATTGATGTTGATAGGAGTAGTGAATAAGCTTGGCTAAACTGCTTAATCTTAGCCAAGCAAATTAGGTTAGCTAGTGAATAAATTTGACCAAACTGCTTAATCTTGGTCAAATAACACCAGGATAGAGTATTTTCTTAGTCCAACAGTTTAATCTGGGCTAAATGTCATAGGCAATTAGGTTAGAACATAGGGTAGTTTGCTTTATCCTAATAAAACATGCATGATGATCGATGTTGAACCATATCTTTGGTGTTTTAAAGGTTTGATGTCTAACCCCCATGGTGATAAAAAAACAGAGAAATCTTGGGCGAACCCACATAATGCACGTATCCTAAGTTTCGGAGAAAATATGACTTTGCGTTCACAGAGTAAAGACAACGCATAGATGAACGGATGAAGAGCGGGCGCCCAGATCTACGGTTAACAAGTCTTTCCAGACCCCCCCGATCGTTCTACCTTTAATGGTAGGGGGGGGTCTGGAATCATGTATAACAAAGGCGTGCATCTGAACGGCTGAGGCGTCGGCGCTTAGATCCACGGTTGAGATTGAATTCCAGACCCCCCTGACTGTTCTGCTTTTAACGGTGGGGGGGTCCAGAATGGAGTGATTTTCTGGCGGGCCCTTCTTCTCTACGTGGCAGGAATCCATTGGTCCAGACTCCCACCACTTACCATTTTCTGACATACCCCCGTCACCCCATGACATCATTTTCCACTTTTCCCTAAGGGTCACGTCCCATAACACTGTCAGTCCATTCCCCCTGTTCACCCGTTACAAGTCCCTTCACCATGGTCATTTCCCCAATCAGCACCTGCCACGTCACCCAGTCGTATTCGTCATTCATTGTTACCTGCCATCTCACGCTCTGAAAGACCCGTTGGCCATTTATTACTGGCTAACTTATCTGTTAGCCTGCTGACTTGTCTCCCGCACCCAACGGGTATCCGTTTGCTCAAAACTACCTTTTTCACTTCATTCTCCCATTGCTTACTGTGTCGTCTCACCAGAGAATATTTTTCCCGTCGCACCAGAGCATAGTTTTCCCCGTTTTCTCTCCGTTTCAATCAACCGTCCAAAATCACAGTCATCCCCACTAATGTTTGTTTGACTTACAGGTGTTTTCACAGTGATGGCGCCAAAATCAAAGAAAGCAGAAGCCAAGGAAAATCCTTTCCTCCCGCCTCCTGTCGACCTCGACAAGGTCCATTTGGCTGACAAGGATCATTTAATCGCAGACACCAAGTGTGAATTTAACTTCGCGGACTTGCAGTCATGGCTCAAAGAGGTTTTCTTAGATCAAAGCGATGAAATTGGGCTCTGGGAGTCCAACCTTCCTCTGTATCTTTTCCCCCAATTTCACCATTTCTCGAAATTCACCCTTAAATGCCAGGCTCATTACCACCCTGACCAGAGAGCCATAGTTTCTTCATCAGGAGAAACTTTGTTCTTCATTACACCAGAGGCCATTGATCAGATGATGCAGATACCTAGAACCGAATCTGCCTCCCCTTTCAATCTCAAAGTCATCACGGAGTTGTACCAGAAACTATCATTCCCTCAGAGAGCCCAGATTTTCGAGCTTTTCCTCCCTCAGGCTGCTCAACTCCCCAAGACAAATCCCCCATACCCTTCCTCCCTGCTCTCAGTAAAGGGAAACCAAATCATTTTTTCACTCTGTGCTCTGCTGGGTTATTTTTTCGACCAATGGGTGGATGAACCCATATTGGGTTTTCTGTCCATTTTCTCCACAGAAGAAAGACCCATCACGCAGTTCAATTACAACACTTTCCTGGCGGACAATATTCACGAGCAGTTCTTAAATTTCGCCTCAGAAGGAATGTTCCGATATTCCTCAATACTGGCCTACATGTTCACTTTCTTTTAGGCGGATAGATTCTCCTTTTCAATGCAGAAGATGGACCAGGACGAGAGGCCGCAGGCGGTAACAGCTTGGACTTCGCTACTCAGACAAAATTCAATAGAGTTCAGTTCAAAGAATTTTTTGAGCAGTTCTACCATCCTTTGGTGAGCATGCTCAGTGGCAGACCTGAACCAAGAATAAATGAAGAGATTCAGAGGATTTTACACCTCTCAGACCTTGCAAAGACTGGAGACTGGTATCTTTACCAAAACCACACTGAGATCAGAGTATATGGGTGTGAGTTGGCTCCATACAAATTGCCCAAGTATCTACCCGTGAGGATATTTACCCTGGAGTATATAAGGCAAATGATTAACTCAGAGGACATACATTTTGTGTCTCTAAAAAAGAAACAACAGCTCATAATTAAAGGGCAAATAGGGTATTTCATCTGCAATAACCGAGGCATCGGGGAGGAAGCAGACAGACTGTTGAAATAAATGAAGTTTCATATTAGTTTCATATGGCACTATGATCCGTGCGGGATAATTTCTGAAATGAGGATTAAAAATAAAAATATTCCATATGTTCATACACCCAAGCCCGAGATAGAGAAATTTGCAAATCAAACAGAATGGGAGCCTAACACTTTGGTAGAGATAGAACAACAGGACCCTTCAACCACCATCTCAAAGAGAAATACACCACAGGTTCCCAAAGAGAAAAGATCCAGGAAGGATACTTCACCTACCGTCACAGAAGTCTCGGCTGAAGATTTCCAAATACACACCAAAAGGCCAAAATCCAGTCACACACCTAACACGGCTGGTGAAAAGGGAATCCAATCCACTGAAACTATGAAATATGACCGGTCACTTCTTAGCACAAGCAACAAGCAGATCATGTCTATAGTTTTGCCTAAGAAGCCCACGAATACTCCACCAGTCGACCAGCCAAGCAAAGTAGGATCAAAATTGAGTGTTTTTGAGAAGTATGATCTGATCAAAAAGAAAAATCAGACACTGACCAGCAGTACTTATGCTCAGTTTTGGAAACAAACTTCCACTGCACAACATAGACTATTGTCTGCATTCGATACAGAGAAGGGTAGAATGCACATGGCTTTTCTGCAGGCACAAGTGCCGAACCCGAAAGCCATCACTGATTACAAAAGAGCAACATTTGAGTTTCATACTAGAGATGTGCATCCCGCTAATCAGATGGATCTGCACAGGCAAACTGGAGAAATGGTTTTCTCCACGTTGGCAAATGCTTCTACTGTGACTGCTAAATTACAGGTATCTCTGAGCAATGTTCAGACACAGCTGAAATTAGAAAAGATATCATCCTTTGTAAAAGATAATAAGATTAAGACGTTGGAAGAATTGGTCCTCAAGATCGGGTATGACCCCTAGAATGTGAAAGCAATTGAGGAGATGTTAAAAAAGAAAAATGTCGATATAGCATATCTGAGGAAATAGTTGAAACTGCCACCAACAGAAGATGCACAGGCAAAGGAGATAACCAAGACAGAAGGTGCAAAGGATGAGATGCTCAAGTTGATCATGGAGCAGAATGCATAGTTGAAAGAGATGGAAGCAGAACTAGAAAGGTTATTAAGAGAGAATGAACAATCAAAGCCCATGGAAGTCATTCCATTGAGTGCAGTTCCACTCACAGGAGTAAGCACATCATCTGCAGCAGAGATTCCCTCAGCAACTCCACTGACAGCTCTGGAGAAGATAGTAGAGCTGGCAAAATCCATGGAAGAGATGAATTTGCAAGAGACAGAGATTAGCATACTTAAAAAGGAGGTTGAGAAACTTCAGGAACTCAAGTCTTCTTACCAAACTAGATACTCCAAGGAGAAACAAACATCAGACAAGCTCAAACAGGAATTGCAATAGTTTCAGAAGCAAACAGTGGGAGACAAAACACTTGCTGAGGTCAAGGAAAGTGTCTGGATGGATATCACCAAGTCCGTAAATGAAATTTGGCCTATGGTACAAATCATGTTCGAGCAAAACGAACTAGTGCAAAGAAGCAAGGAGGCTATTGAGAAAATAAGAGCAGAACCGGGAGAGATGCCCACAGAAACCACTGAGATCATTAAATTCCTAAATTCAAAAACCAAAGAAGAGTTAGAGGATTTGAAAATTGAAGATAGGACATAAACTATCCTCGAGGTCAAGAGGGTCCTGACCAAAAGAGGACTGATGCTACAGCTGGATGAAAAAGTCCAGACTATGGACATAGGAGTACAGAGATTTTTCAGCAAAATTGAAGATCTGCAGAACAAAGGCCTCCCTAGCTTAAGGGTCATAAATGACAAGTTGATGACACTGTCTGATTATAAAAAGAAATTAGCCACCGTGGCTAAAGATAGTTCGAAATTCTCGGGAATCCAGGGCAGTATCACAGGCAAAGTGTTCTTGGAAGCTTTACAGTCAGACATCAGCATACAACACTAGATCCAGTACATCTTCATCGTCAAGCCAACTTTTGCCAAGTATACAAAGATGGATGAAGTATACCAAAGACTACTCAAAGTCGGCGTTCCCAGTCACCTTCGATGGGAAGAGTTATGCAATTTGATTGAGTAAGAGCTGAGGTGTCCAAGCCCAGTCAGCAATCCAATCAGGCAAAGTCATGCAGAGGACTCACCAATAGTTTACCCCAGAAATCAGCATGAAGATTTCAACACATCATCAAACAATTCCTGAATTTTTGTATCTTGTTGAGTTAGTTAGATAAATTTAGAACTGCCACGTCCTGATCTTTAATGACAGGATCGTATGTAATTTTTTATTATAAATATTTCAAACTTTGAAGTACGGAGGGTTGATATTTACGCCCTGTAAGCCAGAAAGACTGTAATTTTTATCGAGAGATCTTCCAGTAATATAAAGGGACGTTTCACAAGATTCTCGCGTGTTATTCATTGGTGATGTTTTCTTTTCTATGTCGAATGTTTTTCTCTCTCGGTTGTCATATTGTTTTCTAATCTAATCTCTTAAAGTAGCGCATGTTGCAGGATTTATCTTTGTATACCTTGTTTCCGGCTTTGAAAGATCTTAATGTTTATCTTTCTGATATTATAGTGAAGAAATTCTTAAATGCTTCTTTACTTTAATTGATATTCTCATATTTTCTGCTATTCATCATTTTACTGCTAAAGAATCCAATGAATGCATTATCTTGCCCTGTGAAAATAATCTTTTAGTTTCTGTTTAGATTTATATCTTTATAATACAGACCCCATAGCCCAATGGAGGCGTAAAACCCTTTTCAGCCAACTTGACAAAAACAACAACAAATCATTCAATCTTATTTTTTTTAACTAGCCTAATATTTTAAAGTCAAAACATAGCTAAATCATACAGAGAGATCCCTCTCTGAAGCTGGTAGGGCTAGATTCCAGTTTCGAAGTGGTTGGATAAAGTTACCTCTTGTAAATTTCTTCTACTCTGACAACCTCTGGGAATTTAAAGAGCGTTAACATAGTGGCGAAAACACTGGGGAATGAACAAACATTCAACCCCACGTTTACTTTTTTCCCTAAAAGAAAATTTTGTTTCTGAAAAAATTATAAATCTGAGAAAGAAATAATGTTCAGAGGTTGTTAAATGCTTGTACATAGTAATTTCGGATTCATAAAAATAAAAATATATAAAAATTAAAATCTGGCTCCTAAAAGAGCTCATACTCGATCCCACCCAGACCCGGAACCTGCGATAGCAATTGATAATTCAGAATAGTTACTCAGAAAGAAGACCATTGCAGAAGGTTCAGGGAGTCATAGTCCCCTTCACAGGTCCCCTTCTGTTCAGAAGGAACTTGTTGCCCTTCAAGATCTCGACTTTGATACCATTTTTGAACAAAGCCTGTTTAGAGCAAAATCTGATAGCTTTGTGACTAAAACCATTTTAGATCCAGCCATCCTGCTACCCCGGACCCCTGAAATACTATCCCCCACTGCAAAACCTCAAACCGCTCACTCTGTGCCAGCCAGTCTCTTATCCTCCTCATTTCCGTCCACCGCCCCACCTATCATCTAGGTTGTTGTCCTGCCTCCTCCACCTATCATGGCAGCCATATATGCTCCCTTGGTGTTGGTCGCACCTTTATACAACATGCCCCATGACTATCAAACGAGACTCCCACAGTTTGATGGTACAAGGCCCTTGAACGCACAACAACACGTTGATAAAATGAATGACTATTTTGACTTGCAGGAGCTGGATGAAGCTGACATTCAAATGAGACTTTTTACGCAGAGTCTGACTGGGGACGTTAAGAAATGGTACAAAGGCTTACGTGCTGCTTCAGTGGTCGACCTTACAGCGTTTCAAAGAAGTTTTCTGGACAGATGGGAGGTAAAGAAAAATCCTCTCTAGATCTTGTCAGAATACAAAAACATCAGAAGGAATCAAGGAGAGACAGTGCAAGACTACTGCACTCGCTTCAACAATCTGTACAATGTGATTCCAGCTGATATTAAACCCCCACAAGGTTTGGCACTGATAAAATTCCCTGACGGTTTCGACGCTGATATGTCATATCAATTAAGGGAAAGAAACTCCACCACCCTGGAGGACATGCAGAAAAGCGCAATAAGTGTAGAGGTCAACCTTTTGGCTAAAAGGGCATGGCAGAAGACGGAAAGGAGAGTCATGATTAAAGAGGATCCTTCCACATCTTCTTCTGATGCCAAACTAGATTCCCTAGCTAGAGCAATGGAGAGGATGATGTAGAGACTTACTATAGCCAAAATAAATCCTCCTAGAGAAAACCAACCTACTTCACAAATTCGGAATACTAACTTCAGAAGAAACCCTACTCAAATCAGGCAGAGAGATCCTAGGGATCAAAGAGAACAGAGGGATCCTGATCAACAGATCAGACCTCCCCTACAGGAAAATTATGCCGATAAAGGTGAAGAGGTAATTGAAGAATTAGAAGACACACACATACATCTCATGGGCATTCACGATAACGAAACCATTTTCCTTACTCATGAAGAGCAAGAACTTTTCCTTCTTTCTCAAACAGAGTTGAGTGAGGAAGCCAAAGAGACCGAACAACAGGCATTTGAAAATGCCATTATGGAGGTACACAGGAAGTACAATCTGTGAAGTAAAAAGACATATGAAAATTCTCCAAAAAAGGCAACCGAAACGAAGAAAATAGTCAAAACCAAGAAAGATCCCGAGCCTTCTACCAAGAATATCCCCGAGAAAGGTAATGTTGAAACTCCAGTAAAAAGAAACCCTACCATTTTACAAAGATCAACACAGACTGAGGTTTGATCAACCAACCGACCAAATACTTCCGCCCAGAAAAATATGGTGGACAGATCAGAATTGTTAAGCCAAAGAAGAGCACCTACTCCTTTCAGCCTCGAAGGAGAATTAGCCAAAGTGAAAATTCTCATTCCCCTGTCCGAGTTGATGAGTAAAAACACTTATCGCTCGCAGGTGAAC
This sequence comes from Picea mariana, assembly GCA_032191745.1. NCBI lineage: Eukaryota > Viridiplantae > Streptophyta > Pinopsida > Pinales > Pinaceae > Picea > Picea mariana. The sequence continues at coordinate 40,000 of JASDQU010099832.1, forward strand.
AAAGCGCTGAGCTTTGAGCCTGATATAGGCACGAGTCCTTAACTGTTGGATCGGCGAATCATTCAGACACGATAAATCTTACCGATGATTAGCCTGCACTCCTGTTTGGCCCTGAAGTTGATGGTCAGAATGACACTGGTGTTGTTGCTCCTTTTTACATCAGCCTTAATATACATGACCTAATTCTGCACAATGCTATGTTAGATTCGGGTGCTTCCCATAACCTGATGCCTAAAGCAGTGATGGAAAAACTAGGACTCGAGGTCACCAGACCTTATAAGGATTTACACTCTTTTGACTCCAGCAAAGTCAGATGTATCGGGTTAATCAAAGACTTATGCATCACCCTAGTTCAGATTCCAGAAAAAAGCATGGTGATGGATTTGGTAGTCGTGGACATTCCCCTGAAATATGGTATGTTGTTGTCCAGGTCTTGGGGGGCCAAGTTGAAAGGCACTTTGCAGTTGGATATGTCATATGCCACCATCCCAGTATTTGGACAACAAGGAAGACTGTACAGAGAGACGCTGATGAAATATATGGTCAGCAGCCAGGAAAAGCCCCATAACTACCCTCTGTACTCTGCTCATTCTGATCTAGATTTCTTCATCTTGTATAACGACGACGATATGGGAGAACAAATCGCTCTGCTGGAAGAAGATACATTTGACCCGAACAAAGGCCAAGAAATGACTGAGACAAAAGGGAAGAAACTCGTAATAAGTGAAGAATTGCCAGCAGATTTATGTAGCATGGACTTCGATGGAGCTGTAAGCAAAGAAGGAGCTGGAGTAGGAGTTTGGTTGCACAATAGAAAATCCAGATATTTGGAAAACCATTCTTACAAACTGAATTTTCAATGCACTAACAACATAGCCGAGTACGAAGCTTTGATGCTCGGCCTAAAATTGCTAAAGAAGGTTGGTGCCAAACAAGTCATGGTAAGAGGTGATTCTTAATTAATTATTGAACAAATTAAAGGTGAGTATGCAACAAAACATCCCAGGCTTAGAGCTTATAGAAATGTTGTTTTGGATGCCCTTAAATGTTTCATTGAAGTTGATTTGCAGGCAATGCCTAGGGGACATAATATTTTAGCAGATGGGTTAGCTACGTCAGCAGCTACATGCAAGATACCTTTTCGTTCCACTTGCCCATACACAATGGAGGTGAAGTGCAGATCGAATGTCCCGGACAACATCAGATACTAGCAGGTATTTGGGAATGATGATCAAATTGAAGATTTTCTACAATGTAAAAACGATTTCGAGTGTACAAACGTAGACTTAGAAAATGATGATGAAAATGTGGATAAATCTATTTTTGGAAATGATTGTGTAAATAAAATAGATTCAGGAGAGTTAGGTGAAGATGATATAGAGTCTGATGTTTTGCATTTAAAGAGTAATGTTTTGCCTAGGGGTTTAGTTCTGTTAGAAAACTTATTTGATTTTAATGATGTAGCTAAAAAAACTAAAATTGAAACCAGTGGTAAAGAGGTTGAAGACTGTAACATAGGGACAGAAGAGAAACCCAGGATGTAAAACTTTCCAAATCCTTACCTCCTGAGCAGAAACTCAAATACATTGAACTTTTCAAGGAATACTCGGACGTGTTTGCTTGGGGATATGAAGATTTAAAATCTTACAACACGAGCATCATACAACATAGGATCCCGATAAAAGAAGATCAAAAACCTTTTAGACAAAAACTTAGGAGAATCAATCCAAGGTTACTTCCCCTGATAGAAAAAGAAATTAAAAATATGTATGATGCTAAAATCATAGTCCCCTTACGATTTTCCAAATGGGTTTCAAATCTGGTCCCAACTCGAAAGAAAATTGGGGAAATCAGGCTTTGCATTGATTTCCGAAATCTGAACAAGGTTTCCCTAAAGGATAACTACCCATTGCCAAAAATGGACCACATATTACAAAAGGTAATTGGATCCAGCTGAATCTCCTTACTGGATGGTTTCTGAGGCTATAACCAGGTTCTCATTCACCCAGATGACCAGGAGAAAACAACCTTCACGACACCTTGGGGTACTTTCATGTACGTGAAAATGCCTTTCGGGTTGATTAATGATGGGGCCAATTTCCAAAGAGCGATGGACATTGCTTTTGTAGAAGAACTTGGCAGATTTATTGTCATTTATCTGGACGACGTAACTCTTTATTCCAAATCCGATGATGAGCACTTACGACATCTCAAACGAGTGTTTAAGAAATGTAGGAAATTTGGGATTTCTCTGAATCCTAAGAAAAGCCTTTTCAGATTAGAGGAAGGTAAACTGTTGGGGCACATAATCTCTAAGGACGGAATTAAGATAGATCCCATCAGAATAGAAGCCATTCAGAAACTGGAACACCCAAGGAATATCAAAGAGTTACAATCTTTCATTGGAAAAATAAACTTTCTGAGAAGATTCATACCTAACCTGGCTGAGCTTCTCAGGAACATCACCAACATGTTAAAAAAGGACACAAAAATAAAATGGGATTCTGAATCCAAGCAGTCTTTTGAACAAGTTAAACATGCACTCACACAGGCTTCAGTCTTGATCAGTCTTGATTTCACCAAAGCTTTTTACCTTTTTTCTTTCGCTTCTGAACATACCATTGCAGCAGTATTACTACAGAAAAACAACGAAGGGTATGAACAACCGATAGCCTTTTTTAGTAAATCTTTAAGAGATGTTGCTTTGAATTATAAAATAATGGAGAAACAAGCTTTTTCCCTAGTAAAATCCATAAAGGATTTTAGAGTATATATTCTCCATTCCCACACCATCGCATACGTTCCGAACGCAGTAGTAAAGGACATTTTAACTCAGGACAATCCAGACGGCAGAAGAGTAAAATGGATTGCTATCATTCTGGAGTATGACATAGATATTAAGCCTACTAAACTAATTAAAGGTCAAGGTCTAGCAAAGTTAATGGCTGAATCCAATTTCCATGCTCTTGATATTAATTTCTTAGTTGTAGTAGATGAACAGGGAGAGCAGGTGACTCCAAGCGTGAAAGAGGTATTTATGAACTCTCCATGGTACGCAGACCTGATATTTGTTTTACATAATTTACAAGCTCCCCCTGGTCTAACCAAAACTAAAGCTAGGTTTTTGAAATTGAAAGCATTAAAATTTTGCATTCTGGAAGGCAATCTATATTGGAAGGATCCTGGAGGTATTTTGTTAAATTGTCTGTTAAAGGATGAAGCTGACAAAGTATTGCAGGATTTTCATGCAGGAGACTGTGGTGGTCATCTAAGCTGGAAGACCACAGCTAATAAAATTCTCAGAGTTGATTTCTATTGGCCTACACTATTTTCTTATGTGCATCAGAAGGTGACTTCGTGTCATAAATGTCAGGTGTTCAAGGGCAAAAGGAAGCTCCTCCCTTTTCCCCTGAAACCGATCTCTGTTGAAGCTCCTTTCCAGCAATGGGGATTAGACTTTATCGAAGAAATACATCCTCCCTCTTCGGGCCAGCACAAGTGGATTCTTACTGCTACGGACTATTTCACAAAATGGATCGAAGTTGTACCAAGCAGGCAAGCTACTGACTTTGTCATTTTAAAATTTCTAGAAAATAATATCTTGTCTCGTTTTGGGTGTCCCAAAAAAATCATAACTGACAATGCAACTGCTTTCCATTCAAAGAAGCTCATAGATTTTTGCAACCAGTATCATATCAGTTTGGGACACTCCCCAGCCTATTACCCTCAGGGAAATGGGCTGGCAGAGTCATCCAATAAAACCCCGGTGAACATTATTAAGAAGACGTTGCAAGAAAACAAAAAGTCATGGCATAACAAGCTAGTTTTCGCACTGTGGGCCAATAGACTGACCACCAAGAGGTCAATTGGTATGTCTCCATATCAGTTGGTCTATGTCACTGAAGCAGTTTTTCCTACCTCCTTAGGGGTTCCTGTCATAAAACTGTTGCAAGAGATGCAAGCCGAGTCGAACGAATCCCAAAGAAGGATAAACCAGATGATCCACTTGCAGCGGTCCAGAGAAGAAATATACAACAAAACTCAGGTTGTCCAAGAGAGCATAAAAAAGATCTTTGATAAAAGAACTAAAGAAGATGACTTTGAGCTTGGTGACCTGGTTCTGAGATGGGATGCCCGAAATGAAGATAAGGGGAAGCATGGAAAATTCGACAATTTATGGAAGAGACCTTACATAATTCACGCATTCAGAGGGAATAATACTTTCCTGCTCAACAACAACGATGGGACCAATCTACCAGGAGGACCCGTGAATGGCAAAATGTTGAAGCACTATTCACCCCCTCAGTAGGGACCTTCAGCACACCTTTCCATTGTACAAATCATTTCATTTTTCTTACAAGTTTTGAGTGAATAACTTTGATCAGATGGTTGAAGCTCGCAGAGAAGGCCCTAAGCCACTTAACATTGTCATCAAATTTTCAAAAATAAAACAAATCATACAACAAAGGCAACTGTGGAGAAAGTTTTTCAAAACATCAGAAAACATGATTCTTGGCACTTCACAAGGAGAGTACCATCCCCAGGTGGAGCCGTTGTTATAACCCTATAATTTATAGGATCAACTGGTGACTGAAGATTTTTATCCTTTATTTGTTTTGGTTGTCAAATGTTTTTTCATTCTGCAAATAATTTGAGAAAAAGAGGAAAAAGAAAAGAAAAAGAATAAAAGAGGGCATAAAAGAAATTGGATAGAGCCCCATGCAATAACAGTGACTTGGTTTATACAGTTTAAACATGGCCAAGTCCTTTTAAATTGATGTTGATAGGAATAGTGAATAAGCTTGGCTAAACTGTTTAATCTTAGCCAAGCAAATTAGGTTAGCTAGTGAATATATTTGACCAAACTGCTTAATCTTGGTCAAATAACCCTAGGATAGAGTATTTTCTTAGTTCAACAGTTTAATCTGAGCTAAATGTCATACGTAATTAGGTTAGAACATAAGGTAGTTTGCTTTATCCTAATAAAACAGGCATGATGATCGATGTTGAACCATATCTTTGGTGTTTTAAAGGTTTGATGTGTAACCCCCATGGTGATTAAAAAACAGAGAAAGCTTGGGCAAACCCACATAATGCACTTATCCTAAGTTTCGGAGCAAATATGACTTTGC
>JASDQU010099832.1:56885-78008 GCA_032191745.1 Picea mariana
TATTGTCATTGGATTAATCCCCATTGTGGATTAATCATGTCGGTAATTGTATAAGGACCAAATCCCCTTTTGCGGATTGGTCATCGGACAATTACAAAGGGCAGAATAAGAATTCGGCCCCAGCAGTTATTATGGAAGACCCAGAATTAATTAAAGGTGGGTTTACCCACCCAAAATTAGAGGTTGGCCCTGCCAATTGTGACCTTTCACACGTGCCAGTCTTGTATAAATAAGAGGCTAGTGCCTCACTTCAAACACACAACTCACTTTCTCATTCTCTTGGCAAGCTGCAATTACCAGTTGGAGAGAGGGAGAAGAGTGGCACATCTCTTAGAGAGGACTATCTGTATTGGTTTGAGTTATCTCTTGAACATTATATAAGCTATTTATGATAAGGAAGTTTTTGCTGGGTTTTCTTCCCCTAGAGGGTTTCCCAAGATAAATGTTGTGTCTCTTGTGAATGTGTATTTCTCAGTGATCTTGTTCTTATGATGATCTTATCTATTGAAATGCAAAGAACTATAATAATGGCATAAACATTAACACCTTTAAATAAAATGAAGGATGTTTTTCCAACCTTGTTTGGATTCTTGATAGACGATGATTACCAATTGAGTGATTTTTTTTTAAATCCTTTATGTAAAGTAAAATATTCCCAATGTGATAATCATATCATGTCTAGGTGGATATCATGCACCCCATTAAATATGAATTTTGCATGCTCTTATTCATTGAAAAATATGTCTTCTTGTTATTCAAGACATACATGTAATCCATGCTTTTCAAACAATTCTTTTGACAACAGTCACTTGAAATCAAATCACTTATGGAAACTGATTTAGTGAGAAATTATTTTCTAGACCTTGTATAACTAGAATGATTTGGATTGATATAAAAAGTTCTAGTCCCAGTCCTAGAAACAATGTTTCTTTGCAATGTCTCCATTATTTCATCATCCTCACTAGAAGGAATTTCCTCATCACTAGAAGGAATATCAAGCAAAACATTGTCAGGAGACCAAACAAGAGAATGTCAATCACCTTGATTTATTGCAGCTAAATGATTGAGAACTTAATATTCATTCCTAGGTCCACCATCATTTCATTCATAATCCCGTTGACAAGAGGAATACCAAACTCACTAGAAAAATGATTACCATCCTCACTGATGTCATTGGGTCTTCCATGAAAATATTCACTTGAAGGAAAATCAGTATGACCCTTAAGACTATCAATGCCATTAAACTCTTCTCTAGCAAGAATTTCTTCATCATCAACAACACCATCATTAGTGCCTCTAAAATCTCTGAATGGAGGAAAAACATCATCATCACCATTGGTGCCTTTAAAATGCCCACCTGGAAAAAATTGTTCACCATCGACATAATCATCTTAACTACTTTTAAATTCCCACTTGAGGGAAATTCTTCATCATCCTCATGAATTCCTTGAAAATCCTCACTTGGAGGAAAATTTTCATCATCGTCATCGGTACCTTGAAAATCCTCACTTGGAGGAAAATCATCATCAACATTGTTACCTTTAAATTCCCCACTCAGGAAAGAGTGTCCACCATTGGCATAATCATCTTCACTGCTTTTAAAATCCCCACTTGAGGAAAATTCTTCATCATCCTACTTAGTGACTTGAAAATCTTCACTTGGAAGAAAATATTCATCGGTACCTTGAAAATCCTCACTTGGAGGAAAATCATCATCATCAACATTGTTGTCTTTAAATTTCCCACTCGAGAAAGAGTGTCCACCATTGCCATAATCATCTTTACTACTTTTATAATCCCCACTTGAGGGAAATTCTTCATCATTCTCATTACTGCCTTGAAAATCCTCACTTGGATGAAAATATTTATCATCCTCATCAGTACCTTGAAAATCCTCACTTTGAGGAAAATCATCATCAACAACATTGTTGCCTTTAAATTCCCCATTCGGGAGAGAGTGTCCACCATTGGCATAATCATCTTCACTACTTTTAAAATTCTCACTTGAGGGAAATTATTCATCATCCTCGTTAGTGCCTTGAGAGTCCTCACTTGGAAGAAAATCTTCATCATCCTCATGAGTACCTTGAAAATCCTCACTTGGATGAAAATCATCATCACCAACATTGCTACCTTTAAATTCCCCACATAGGAAAGAGTGTCCACAATTGGCATAATCATCTTCAGTACTTTTAAAATCCCCACTTGAGGGAAATTCTTCAACATCCTCATCAGTGCCTTGGAAATCCTCACTTGGAGGAAAATCTTCATCAGTACCTTGGAAATCCCCACTTGGAGGAAAAATATCATTCCAATCATTTAGCCTCTGGTCAAATTCTCCACTTCAACCTAAGTTTTGATTATTTTCAATATTATTAAATTGTTGAACGGATTGATCACCATCATATTCCTCCTCTTTATCATTAGTGCCTTCAAAGTCCTCTGATTTAGGACTTTCTTGAGGAACATGTTGAATAACAGTTCTTGCACTATAATCAAACTTCTAACTAGATGAAAAATACGACGCCTCATTTACATTACAAGCATTCCCATCTCATTTTTCAGTCCCAAAAGAAGAGGTATGTGAACACTTTGTTGATGTCTTAGAAATAAAATATTATTTATTTGACAAAGCCATCACTTCTCACTAAGCACATAGATTTATAGAAATGCTCACCCTCCCAATGACAATCTTATAACTTGCAAAATGAATTTTTCCTACAAAATTTCCCCTCCAAATTTTCCCCCCAAAATATTCCCTCCNAATTCTTTCCTTCTATTATTTTCTCTTCAAAATTAAAAACAACTTTTACTCTATTAATTCGTTATTTATTTGTTAATTACAATATTTTTCATGTTTGTTTATTTATCCCACATTCATTAAAATTAGTGATTATCCATTTAATTTTAGGTATATATGTACACAACCTTCTTTTTTATTTATCCCACATTCGTTACACTTAATTGTAATTTATATCATCTTCGTTATATATACAAAGTCTTATTTTGTCTTTTAACATTACATTAAATATTGGGAAACATTCATTAAATAGTTTGGAGCAAGCTACAAGGAAGAAACATCGAGAATATGTTTGAGGAGAATCTAGCATGTCATAGGTTAGTTATTTTTTAAATTCTTACCATTTACCAAAAAAACATTTATAAGATCATTTTTGAATCATATGAGATTTTTTCATGCGAAAATTATAAAAAAACCTAAATTTTTTTAGATGTTTTCTAATTTTTTCTAAAGAAATCAAAACCTTTTAGGAAAATTTAGAACTTTTTCAAATAAATTTTAACAAAATTCTTAGGATTTTTCGAAAAAAAAAAATCCAAAAATTGGAATACTTTTTATAAAAAATTTGCAAGTTTTTGTTGTTTTTTAATAATTTTTTTTAAATTTTGGCCCATGGTGTTTAGTGGGCGTGATTCCCCTATATGTCAGACCATGACTTGGCCTATGAGAGTGCTTGAGGCGATGCCTGACATCGCCCTACCCCCCCATGGCCAAGTCACGGTCTCGCAGGACCGTGACTTTGTCGCTGGGGGGCTAAGGTGATGCGCCCCCCCTCCCCCCACCGCATCCAAGGCACAGTACCACACCCAAGGCTTGGTTGCAGTGGATGGGGTGATGTCAGGCATCACCCCATCCCCCACTACATTCAATGCATGGTCTTGTGGCAACCACGGGACTGTGCCTTGGCCGTAGTGGGGGATGGGATGATGCTTGACATCGCTCTAGCCCTCGCGGCCAAGCCTCGGGCATGGCCACGGGGGCTACACCTCCGCATCCATGTCACGGTCCCATTCCCAAGGCTTGGTCGCGGGGGTAGAAATCCTTTCTCCCAGCATTGCCCCAGTAACCCAATATGTCAATTTTTTTAAAATTACTTTAAAGTTTAATTTTTATGGTCCAGGATGTTTTTTAAATTTAATTTTTATGGTCTATGATGTTTTTTTCAATTTAATATAAAGTAAACATTTCCCAGACTTAATTTTGTTTTTCATATAGATAAAATGACAGGAAATAAAATATATGTGAATGTATATGGATCGTGATCTCCAATAATAGCATCTAAAATTGCAACTGGGACCTCCATGAATCCTAGGCAACAAATTGATAGCACAATTGTTCAAGTTCCAACACCTAAGATGTCAAGGGAAATGAAGAATGTTATGGAGTGGAAATATGTGGAAGGTGAAAACAAACTGGAATATTCTTGGTTTGTTAAAGACAAACAAGACAGCAATAGAGAACATCTATATTTGTATTGTGTTGAGTTTGAACATGTGCAAGGAAATTATCAGCCACTTGGTTTGTTATGAGATATATGTTTGGTGCCAGACACAGATATTGTTTATGCACTCGTGAAACAAGACAGGACTTATATCAAGATTAGATATTGTTTGAAATTGAGCAATTATAACAGGGATGAATGTTTTATAGAGTTATGTGCATCTATCGTTGAAGACATTGAAAAAGACAATGTAAGTTTGTTTATTTTTAATTTTGTATCCTGTATTATTTTCAGTATCGTGTTAATGTTTTAATTTTATTTAACACAGAAATGTTATATTTTATTTTTATAGGATTTTGTTGACTGACTTTCACATATGTTAGTGGGGATTTTCTCTACAGATAAGAATATCATGGAAGTTATCAATTCCTTTCATATCGATAAGGCACAAGAAGGAAGGAAAAAGAAACAAAAAGTAATAGAGGTTGAAGCTACAAGAGTAGACAGACAAGAACATGAAAAAAGAAAGAAAAGTCATCATTCTAGAAATCTTAAAAAGGTTACATTTGAAGATAAGAAAACTCATAATGAAGACTTTGTTGAGATGAGTCTCAATCATGTTATCACTCCTTCTTGCAAGAAGAATAAATAAGATAAATGCAAAAGAACAATGATCGGGGATGATTCCATTCATATTGATTATGATGAAATCATTCATTTAGATGAAACTCATTAAAATTGTAAGAGGAAGAAAAAAATGTTGTTGATGATGAAGAAACCATTGTTAGCTCTGAATATTATAATGAAAGTCCTAAAGGTAGTAGAGAAATAACAACACTAGGTATTGATCTAGAGGATGGTATTATGAAAACAACACAAAATTCCAGTCGAAATATATTGAGGATAACGAACTTATTTGATGATGGCCATACATTTCAGTTGAATGTGAAGCAGCTTTATAAACCCGTAGAAGGGAAAGAAAAATATCAAATCAGTAAACTGCATCACTTGCATATTCACAATTTGAAAGCATTGATTAGGTACAATCCATATGCACATGTGGTTGACTACCTAGTTCTTTTTGACCCAATAGAAATTTCTAGCAGGGATGAATTAGATAGATAGAAATGTTTTGACTACAAATATTATGTCATTTGAGGAAATCATTCTGCAAAGGCTAGAAGAGAATTGATGCAAGAATATCCCAATAACCTTTTTTTGATACAATCAAATGCATAATATATGTTGGTTTATCAGATTCATATGCAAATTTATTGGCATGGGATCATAACATGGATAATGAGTATAGGATGTCCATGAATTTCATTCAAAGGGTGAGGTTTATTCATAATGATTTTTCTAAAGAGATCAAACGTTGACGTGAGTTTCATAAGCAATGTTGTATGGAAATAAGATTCCCAATTGATGATGAAAATGCAAAAGAAAAAAATTGCAAAGGAAGTGATATATTCAAAATTGTGGATAGTTATTTTCAATTGGGATTTAGAACTGGATGGGTATAAGATTTGATAGATGAGATCTTCAGTCTATAGGAAAATATTGGTATAAAAAATCAGAGAGTTAAGAAGGATAAACCCTTAATATGTAGCACAAGTAAGACAGGTCCTGAAATCAAGAATAAGCCCAAAGATATGACTATAACACCTTGGAGAAAGATACAAGGAGTGAAGGATGAGAAAATTATCATAGCTATATTATCACATGTAAGGTCGGCTGAATTGTCAATGGAATAAATGTGTGATGAATTTAAAAAGTAAGTTTGTTGAGTTATTTTTATTTATGTTAGGACAAGAAAATTATTTTTTTCCAGTTTAACATATCAATGTTCTAAGTATTTTATTATATATATAATTATAACATTATTTATTTTTTGAATTTAGTCACAAGGTGTATATGAGAATACAATAAGAAATGGTTAAGATGTTGAATGAAGAGAGTTGGGATGATGTTAAGCTCAACTATCCAGATTCAAGCCCTACAACAGTATTGAAACAGTTTTTTGTTACATTCAAAATTATTTGTTGATCTATTACATTCATATTATTCATTTGTAGATTAATTTATTTATATTTTATTAGTTATAGATATATAACTAAATGTTTTTTTGTTTCATTAAATATGCCAAAGAAGAATGCAGATGGAGTACCTGAAACCTTCAAAAATTTTATTCAAAAAGCCAACTTTGAAAGAGAAAGAAGGAGACGTGTTTGAACCATTGAACTTGATGACACCCTTAATCACTACATTTGGAATGGGATCGACATTATTCAATATAAAGTGATATTAGGTGATTCTGAACAAATTGCAAATATTGTTCCTAAAAAAGAATACTCCCTAGTTATTGCAGATATCCCTCATGGTTATAATATTCAAAACATTGGATATGATACTAAGCCTTATACTTACCAAGATTTCAATAAAGTGGTTATGGGATTTAAGAAGTCACAACATCACCATTTTGGAGATTTTTGTTTTTTCATTCAGACACAACAAGGATTAGTACAATCAAGGTTCAAGGGAAAAGAAAAGACAAGGATGTAGCTTAGTTGGTAAGATATTGAAAGTGTTTGTTTAACGATTAAGATTAGAAATAAATTTTATTGATTCGCAAGTTAATTGAATTTTCACTTATTTATGTTACAGGAACAAGCCTAATATTTAGAGCTCCAATAGAGAACCATTTACACCTGATATTGAAAGTATACATCTTGCAACCTGGACAAAAGATGATTCTTATAATTATATTCTTGTCAATGTAAAGGATGGAGGGAAGCCTAGTAGTTTATTGGTTTACAATGTTGTAGTCAGAAAGCTAACATGTGTTGAAAAGGATTTGAAAGGAGAGATGGTTAACATTTATCAAAAACCACAAGCATTAATTAATTATCTTGTAGATACATTTTCAAATGAAGGATATTGGATTTTGGATTTGTTCATGGGTTCAGGTAAGAATTATGATCTAACAATTATGAAACCATATTTCAATCTTTTTTATTTTTAATTTATGTTGTTTTACATTATTTAACTTAATTATTTGTTTTGTATTTGGTGATTAGGTATAACACTAGCGTGTTACTTACAGAAATGAAGAAATTGCATAGCCATTGAAAGTGACCCACTACAGTGTGGCATTATTCAAAAAAGAATTAATGTTATTCCAACTCTTCTAGATGAAATGAAAGAATTTGACTTGAGGAAAGGATATTTTAATGAATCAAAGGTGGAAAAAATGTCAAAGGAACCTCAAGTACCATTACGAGGATTCATTGGAAAGGATCACTTTGGAGAACTTGTGGATATCAAAGACCCAATGAAAGAGAAAAATGACATAATGGAAGCACAAAATGATGTCCAAGAAGATGATAATGTGTCTGTTGAGAATGATGAATTTGGTATATATGATATTTTTTATTAGTTTTAAGATGTCCTTGGAAAGGATGCTCAATTTTGCAAATTTTTTATGAGCTATAACTGTAATGTTTTGACCTTTAGATTTTGAAATAAAATGAATATGTATCTTTTGTTGTTTTATGATGAATCTTTTTTATTATTTTATTTTTACATTTATTTGAATGTGAATCACTATACTAGGGAAAATGACATGAAAAGTTGTCTTTTTTTTACTTCAAATGTATAAAAATATGGAAAAATTTGTTAATTTTCTAAAAAAAAATCACTTTTTTTTGTTCAATTATGTCCATAAAAATGATTTATTTGACATGTTATTTCAAACGGATAAGTACCAAAATGTATAGATTTTTTATTCTATGACTTTAAAATGTATGTTTTTTTTGTAAAATATTTAAAAATAATGTTATTTAACTACAATTTTTTTTTTATGCATTGAAGTAAAGGTATGGAACAATGTGTTTAAAAATGATATTTTCCACTATATTTAAAAAGTATGGAACCATAAATTAATTGAGACACAATTATATGAAAAATCTTAATTTCAAAAAATTAAATAGTATACAACATTTTTAACATTGAAATAAGCATGGAAAATGATTAAAAACATCGTTGAAAAAAAAATTGAAAGTTTTGAAAATAGATGAAAAAAACATCATTGAAAAACAAAATTTAGAACAATTTGAAAATAGATGAAAAATAAGCATTTAAAAAAATAATGTGGATACAATATGGATAAGAAGATTCAAAATATCAAAAAACAACCTAAAAAGGGAGGGGGGCGTGCTACCAGTACCACAACTTTTCAAAACGAGGTAAAAAATGTGACCCAAAAAAAATGAGAACTCTATAGAGTTCTTGTTAAGTTGGTAATTGTGTTGTAAGAGGTACAAAATCCCAAGTATTGTTTGTCATTAAAGAGATATACTCTTCATTCATTTTTGTACCCCAATCTTGATTACCTGGAGCCTATGCAAATGTCGTTGGATCATGAGTCTTTGAAACTTGAGCCAAAAGAGAAGAGGCTCATTGGAACTGTGAACGTGTTCGACGTTGATCTAAAGGATCACCAACAAGATCACCAATTGTTTTTGTAACATCCCTCTCTTGCAAGAACATGTTATTGGCTTATCCTTGAGGACACTTGCGTGCAAGTGATCCGGTTATAGTATATGGTTATCTTTTTCGCTTATGGATTCTTGTGATGATGTTGATGAATTATGATTTATGTTGTTTGATATCTATGTATTGATAGATGCTATTGACGAGTTTCCCCTGAGTGTGCAGGACACTTGACAGATTGAGGATGCCGATGGAATCAATGGACCTCCTTGGACTCCAGATTGAGTCAGGGAGTGGATTGTATTGGTTTGAGTATTTCATTTATGCATATGTGACATATGATCGATTATACTATGATGTTGTTTATGGATCATTGACAGTGTTTCGCCGATGGATGCAGGTTGACGATTTCTTGCTAATATGACTCAAATAAGGAGTAAAGGGGTCATGCACATAGACCAAATATTGAGGGAGAGGTGTGGCAGAACCCCTGACACAGCCTACTAGAACTCCTGTCATGACTCAAATTGTAGGTGAACAACTACCTAGTTCGAGAGGTCTACGATGTCGTGAAGGCAGAATGAGACAGTCGCTCATGAAGATTTATAAAGGGCACACAATAAGGTAGGGTCCTTATTCCTTAGAAGCCCCTAGTCTCTCACAAGGTCGTCTGAATGTATTATTGACTCCAAGGGTTGGACAACTACCACAACAAGTCAAAGGCAAGTGGAACCCTTGGAGCATGGAGTGTGTATTGAAGGGCACGTCGCGTAATTAAAATTTGAATCAAAGGTGAGTGGAAACCTTGGAGAGCAGAGTGTGTCTTAAAGGGAACGTCGCGTAATTAAAAGGTGAGTCAATGAATCTAGGTGGCCTAGAAAACTTTGAGTGAATGTTAAACCTTGTAAAATATTGAGCACTATCAAATTAATTAATTGATTAATTAATTAATTAAAGATTGAATTTATTAATCATAATCCCTAATGGTCTAAGATTTTGCAAATAAAAATTTAACTAAGCCTAAGTCTAAGTTAATGAGAGGACAAAAAAACTAATTTTATAAATTAAATAACGAGGGGATGAAATAAATCAATTTAAGAATCAATGAAATTAAAAAAATAAATCTAAAGGAGTGATTTAATACACTTTTGCAAGTAAATACCAAATTAGAATTTAAAATAAGAAAGGAATAAAGAATAAAAGAATGTGTAAGCATAGAAAGGTATCTAGAGCCTAGTCTAACTAGAGAACATTCATATTTTAACTCAACCCAGTTTTAGAAAAGCGTCAGTCATTAATTGGGAATAAAGGGAATAAAGGGAAAACTAGGAGTGATTTTAGGAGCACTTTTAGGTTGGGTGAGGGAAACTGACTTTTAATTAAATTAAATTGTGGATTTACTTGTGCAACTAAGGGAACGAGTGACAAGTGTATGGGGGAAATAATTCCTAATTAATTTTTAAAAAATGAATTAAATGTGCAAATGGCAAGGTGTCACTAAGGAAATTCTATAAAACAAATGGTTGAGAGGAGGAAAGGGGGAGACTGGTTATGAGTAAGGTTATGCTGCAGAAATTATGGCTGGTTTTACTTGTGAGAGTTGGGATACCCAGCTCGAGAGAGAGAGAGTGGTGGCTCTACCTTGCAAGGTGAGATGGGAGCTAGAGGATTATGATTGTGTTTGTGTGTGAACCCTTTGAGGCTCAAGGGGCTAAGGGGGTAGAAGAGTACCCCTAGCATTGGTTGGGAGGTACTGGTGAGGTCTCTGTGATTAGAAAGCAAGAGGATGTGCAGAATGCCTATTGCTGAAGATCATCTCTAGGTTCACCTTTGTCATCGGCTACGGTATTTTATTTAGAATTGTATTGCATTAATATTTAAGATGTACAAGATTTTAAACTTCGTTGAATGGACATTGGTTTTGGTATTTATTTTTCTGTGAGATGTAAGTAGAATATAGATGGTCCATGCAATTTTCTATAAGATGTATTTAGAATAAAAATGGTTTTGCAAGATGTACTTTTTCCTCAGAGTTTAATTATCTTGGTCATTTCAAATTCCATAGAAATTCCACAGTCCTCGATTGTTGCACGTCCCTTGGCGTTTTCTGGAATTCATGTTAATCTCAACTTAAACGAATTGCATTTTTCTTTCTCTGCATTTTTTTTTTCTTTGTATTATCATTGGCCATCACTGGGGAAATGGACATGCAATTTCCCATGGCTTAAGCTCTGCGTTTTTGGAAGCCAAAGCCTTTGTGTCTTCACCCTTTTCCCAGCGAAATACCATCGATATTCTCTACGTTTTTTGGAGCCAAAGGCTTTGCACCTTCACTCTTTTCCCAACGAATTTAACCAATGGATACACCTGCGATTTTGTTTTCCCTTAGTGCATTTAACCAATGGATACACTTGCGATTTTGTTTTCCCTCAACGCATTTAACCAATGGATACCACCTACGTTTGGTTTTCCCTCAGCACATTAAACCAATGGATACCACCTACTATTTTTCCGTTTTCCTTGTCCCTACGGATTTCCTTTAAAGATCTCTGCGATTGGCATGCATCTTCTGTGAATTTTTATGGGTATTATAACCACTGTGAATTTCCTTTAAAGATATCTATGATTGGCATGTATCTTCTGTGAATTTGTATGGGTATTATAAACCCTGTGAATTTCCTTTAAATATCTCTGTGATTGGCATATATCTTCTGCAAATTTTTATGGGTATTATAACCCCTGTGAATTTCCTTTAAAGACCTCTACAATTGGCATATATCTTCTGCGAATTTTTATGGGTATTATAACCCCTGGGAATCTCCTTTAAAGATCTCTGTGATTGGCATGTATCTTCTGTGAATTTGTATGGGTATTATCCCCTCTGTGTTTTTAATTACACCAGCTTGGAAAACCCTTCTTTAACCCTTGCAATTTAAGGCATTCGCCCAACTTGGTATCCATTACATTTCCTAGTGTTTTCATCTTGTATTCACCTCTGCTCCTTCACTCTTTTTCCCAGTGCATTTTCATCATTACTCTCTACTTTTTAGGGATCCAAAGGCTTTGCATCCTCACTCTTTTGCTCAGCGAATTTGTCAGGAGTAACCCTGTGATTTCCCTTGCTTTCCTCTGTGTTTGCGCATCAAAACATTCACAGCAAAAATGATTCATCTCATGCGATTTGCTACCTTATTTCTTTGCATTTTATTGGAATGGTACCCTGTGTTTCATTCCTTAGCTCAGTGAAAACCTTTTAATCCTTGTGAGCTTGTCTTTACCTTTTTGATACCTCTCTACTCTTGGGCTTCGATGGCATTCCTAAAGAGTCCACTTCCATATCATTTATTAGAGTGTGTATTTATTTGTTCACTACACATCGGAGTATTTAGTTCAGATGTTTTCATTATACATTACTTCGTATTCCAGTTCTCTTGTAAATCATTATGTAATCCTCATCTAACTTATGTAGATTGTATTATAGTTATCTAGACACATGTTTTAATGTTATTTATTTTAAAGTACATTACTTTTATAATGGTGCAATAATGTAGTTAGTTTCTATTCTGGGAGCCATCTAATTATGTTTGACATTATGACCAATAGGAATGATATTCATCTAACTAGTACTATCCACTACTCGTGGAAGTCTGACATGAATACTAGTAGATAACTAAGAGATTGTTCATGATCACCTTGGGAGCATAAATTGAACCTTGGGATCCCCTAAAAAGAGACAAGTGGGATAACTGAATGATAAATCATCATGTGGACTCATTGGCATGTTATTTTGAAGATATTAACTTTCATGTTTAAGGAATTGGCAACCCAGTTCGAATAGATTCCCTTGCGCTTTGGATTATGTTGATGATTAAGTAATTAGATTGCCTTGTGTTATGGACTAATGATTACGCCTTTAGATTACTCACGCGCATTGTAATAATGCCGATATATGATTCCAAAGTATATGGATTAATTGTGCACATTGAATGATGTTGATTTATGTTTAATCTGGTAATTATATCATGCGTGCACCTTGAAAATAATGTTGATTATTGTGGAATTCAATGATTGTTTACTCGCACACCCTGAAGTAAAGTAGATGTCTTCTTTTGCGCCTTGAAAATAAAATAAAGTTGATTACATTGTGCCTTAAACTTATTTCTTGGTATGATTGATTTAGTAATTAATTTCTCTTATGCCTTGGAATTTATCTGATGTGTGATTGGTTATTAGAATACTATTGCACCATTCATTATCATTGATGGTGTTGATATAGCTAGTCAGTTTTTGGACCTGATTGTGTTAGTCGGATATAGACACCTCCTTGCTCCTCAGAAAAGTCGCCAGCCCTGGGACCTTAAATGGTCAAAATCAATTGGATGAATCCTGGGCTTGAGCATTGCTTATGTGTCTTGGAGGTCCTAACCTTGCAGGGTAGGTTGGGTGGGTAGTTTCTCTGTGTTATCTTTATGTGATGAGTTGATCTTGCGTCGCCATCTATGATTCTTGTTGATTATGTGTCATTATCTAATGTGATGATGTGTTAATTGTGTGTAGATACTAATTATGTTGATGCATTTGTTGCATCGTTATTGATTATGACGATGAGTTGCTTGTAATGATTTTGATTATGATGTCATTGATTATGCGCTATTATGAATTATGTGTTGATGTTACTTTCCTTATGTATCTAATGAAAAAAAAAAAAAACTACCTCTTGTGCTTCATTTTTCCTAGTCGTAACGGAGGGGTTGTTACATATGGTATCAGAGCAAGTTCAACCCTGTGACTATGGATCATCACACCTTCCTCTATATTATACATTGATCAATAGTTTATCGATAATTTAAAATTAAAATTGTCCCTACGGTAATCCTGGATAGAGGACGTCATGGAGGTAGACGACGTTGTGCTGGCAAAGGAGGTGTGATGCCTTCAGTAGCATCCACGCCAGAGCGGTCTAAACCCAAAGGAGAAAAAAATTTCTTGGGAAAGAGTTGATTGTTGTAAGGGATGTGGTTGGTTAGACGAGGTCCTTCCAGAGAATGTCAGGGGCCTTGATTAACTGACTAATTAGAGATGAGGCCAGGGCACCTATGCCCGATGAGGGTTCACATCGCACTCCAACTAGTAGTGGTAACATTCACGAGGAACTAGAGAAGGTTAAGTTTCTCGACTTCATGGGTGCCATGGATGGATCAGCCATCGAGGCATGGTTGGAGAACATGGAGATATGCTTCGCACTTCACGATTACACCTCCAACATGAAAATCTGCATGGTAGTCCTTTTGCTGAAGGGGAGCTCTCTTCTATGGTGGAAGATGCTCCTACCACAACTAAACATGGTCGTCAAAGACATGTCATGGGAACTATTCGAGGAGCGGTTCCGGGAGAGGTATTTACCAGAGGAATTCATTTAGTTCCATCTCATTGAGTTCAATGCCTTACAACAGGGTGGTCATATGTTTCCGGAGTATGAGGCCTGATTCATGGAGCTTCTTAGGTATTCTCCACATCTGAACACCAAGAAGCTCAACGTCAACAAGTTTTTGTTCAGACTTAATGTCAACATTTGTTCGAAAGTGAGGATCCTAATTCCTTAGACATTTCACGATGCAGTCCAGAAGGCCATCATAGATGAGGAAGAGTTGATCAGCGAGGGTCAGATAAGGACTCATGCGAGTTCGTCGGGATAGGCAACATCTGGTGCACATCAGCATCAGACACTAGCTAGACATTCATCATGGTATCGAGGTACTCTAAGAGGATCCACATGCATGACACCATGGCGACTGACTCCTCGGCAGTAGACTCCCTAAATAGGACCACATCACGAGAAGCAACGTCATCTGCAACAACAGTAGTTTAGGAATGTTCAGCAGAACATACCAAGGTTTCAGGTTGGTGGACCAGCAACTTCTACTTTGGGGACTAGGAGTACTAGATCGAAAACTAGATGTTGGACATGTGGAGAGCCAGATTACCAACAATATTTTTCGGTTGAGAGGGCCAGAATAGCTGAGTCAGACGAACACACTACAGTTGGATATTTGGTCAAGGCCCACAGGATTCATGCAGCGGTGAATAACCGCCAGGCTGAGCACTAGTCTGCTATTCTCAAGATGACAGGTACCATCGCTAACTAGACCTTTAGTATTTTGATAGATCCCGGTGCTACAGAGAGATTTATTTATGGTTCAATGCTAAAAATAATTAAGGTAAAGGTATTCAAACAGGACGAGTTTATCTATGTGGAAATAACTTCAGGTGCCAAGCAGAAGGTTGGAGGAAAGGTTACAGACTATAGCCTCAACTTAGGAGATTTTGTAATGAAGGCCAACATGTAAATCACGATCTTGGGATCTTATGACATCATGATTGGTATGGACTGGTTGGAATCGCATGATTTGATACTCAACTGTAAGATGAAACAACTAAGTTTGGTCGATGATGAGGGACAGAGACTAGCGATTGTAGGAAGAAACAAGGGATTTTCCCTAAGGTTCATTTCTTCCCTACATCTACGGAAGAGAATGCGCAAAGGATGCAAGATATATGCAATATTAGCATTGAACAACAAGGATGTGGCATAAGTATTAGAAAACCTTCCGGTGGTACAAGATATTGCGGACGTATTCCCAAAAATGTTACTAGGTTTGCCTCCCGAAAGAGAGCCAGAATTTACCATCGACTTAAAACCTCGAACTGAACTGATAGCAAGAATATCTTATCGAATGTTGACCCCTGAGTTATAGGAGTTGAAAGTAAAACTGAAGGAGTTGTTGGACCTAGGACTTATACGTCCAAGTGTGTCACCTTGGGGTGTGCCTGTTATTTTCATAAGGAAGAAGGATGGGTCGTGGAGACTTTGTATTGACTATCGTTAATTGAACAAGGAAACGATCAAGAACCAGTATCTATTTGAAGAATAGATGATTTTTTCGAATAAATGAAAGGAACAGTGGTGTTTTCAAAGATCGACCTAAGATCATGATATCACCAGTTGTGAATCAAGGAGGAGGACATTCCCAAAACCACATTCAAGATGAGGTTTGGGCATTACGAGTTTATCATTTTACCATTTAGACTGACAAACACACCAAGGGTATTCCTGAGCTTGATGAATGGGGTGTTCCACGAATACTTGGAAAAAAAAATTCAAGTATTCATTGACAACATATTTATATATTCTCGGACAATGGAAGAACATGATGATCATTTGTGCTTGGTACTACATTGTTTACGAGAAAACAAATTATATGGGAAACTGTCAAAATTCTATTTTTATCAATCAAGGATTCATTACTTAGGGCATGTTATCTCCAGCAAAGGCATCGTTTTGGATCCAGTGAAGGTAGAGGATATTATGGAATGGCCTGCACCAATGAACGTACCATAAGTACGTAGCTTTATGGGTTTAGCAGGATATTATCGACGGTTCGTAGAAGGTTTTTCAAAGATAGCAATTCGATCATGGAAATGTAGAAGAAAAACAAGAAGTTTGTATGGACTGAGAAATACGCAGAAGCATTTCGAAGGCTCAAGGAGCTGTTAACGCAAACACCGATAATAAAATTCCCCAACATGGACGAGGAATTATTGGTATGCACAAACACATCCAAATAAGGCTTAGGCGAAGTCTTGATGCAAGACGGTCAAGTGATCGCTTACATATCAAGGAAATAATGAAAGCATGAGGAGAACTACGCGACACATGATTTGGAATTATTGACCATTGTGTATGTCTTGAGAGTGTGGAGACACTACCTGATTAGACAAAAATTCAAACTAAAAACAAACCATTGTGGTCTGCAACACTTTTTTATGCAAAGTGACTTGAACGCATGACAAAGGCGTTGGTCAGAATTGCTTAGTGAATACGATTTTGAGATCACTTACATAAAAGGAACAGTGAATAGAGTGGTAGATGCATTGAGTTGGAGACTACGCATATTTTCGGTGATAACTCTTCAGACAAATATTTGAGAAAATATTCTAACTATACAGTGCAACGATGACTGGTATAAAGAGGTTAAGGAAATTATCAGACAAGACACCATGTTGGTACCAAAATTTGAAGGATTTACAGTGGAAAACAATGGATTGATGAGGTATAATAACTGGATTTATGTACCGCCTAACGACGATTTGAGAAGTTTGATCTTAAGCGAGGCTCATAGAGCAGTGTACATGGCTCATCCTGGAATCACAAAGGTGAGGGCGGACCTTAAGACCTTATTCTTCTGGAAAGGAATGAAGGCAGAATTAGTTATCTACGTGGCGAGGTGTCTAGAATGTCAATGAGTGAAGGATGAACATAGACATCCGGTAGGATTACTATAACCACACACTATTCTGAAATCTAAATGGGAGGTCATTTCGATGGAATTCATTGTTGAATTTACGTTGACAGAAAGGAGGCACAACTCGATTTTTGCGGTATCTGACACTTTGACGAAGAGTGTGCATTTTATTTTGGTGTGTATGACGTATCAGGTGCCATACATAGCTATAATTTTGTCAGCAACATTGCGAGGTTTCCTGGCATGCCGAAAAGAATCATGTCTAATATAGGGTCGGTGTTTAAAAGATGGTTGTGGACTTGTTCCCATAAGGCCTTGGGAACACAACTAAAATTTAGTACAACATATCACCCTGAGACAGATGGGTTGACAGAAAAAATGAACCAAATTTGGAAGATATGTTGCGTATGTAAGTGTTGGACCAACAGAAACATTGGGAAGAGTTATTGCCACTAGTCGAGTTTGCGTACAACAACGGCTATCAAGGTACCATTAATATGGCACCATTTGGGTTTCTTTACGAGCGACTGTGTCGGATACCATTGAGTTGGGATCGACTTGAGGATAGGGTCCTGGTAGGACCAGAAGTGATCCAAGAAATGGAAGAACAAATGCAATCGATAAGACAAGGGATTAAAGAAGCGCAATATCGGCAGAAGAATTATGTTGATGTGCATCGCGTTGACCGCAATTATGAATATGGCGAAAAAAATTCTTGTGGATAAACCACAAAATAGTTCGATAAGGTTGTGGAAAGGACGGGACCATTGGCTTATCGATCAGCCTTGCCTGATTCTCTAAGGTGTATGCACGATGTTTTTCATGAATCTGTTTGCAACATTGGCTTAATGATCCTACACATGTGATTGACATGAGTTCCTTACAGGTGTCGGATGAGGGTGCATTCATGGTGGAGCCATTATGCATCCTGGACCATCACATTCAACAGATACGACATCAAACAGTCTATCAGGTCAAGGTCTAGTAGGATAATTATAGTCCACACACGGCTACCTGGGAGGACGCATATGATATGTGCCAGTTGTTTCCATGTTTGTTGATATATTAGACATATGGATCTTGTTAGATACTTTTTATTACTGCATTTTATATACTGTACAACTTTGGGATGAAGTTTAAAACAAGAGGGGCTCTATGTAACATCCCTCTCTTGTGAGCACATGTTATTGGCTTATCCTTGAGGACACTTGTGTGAAAGTGATCCGGTTATAGTATATGGTTATTTGTTTAAATTGTGGATTCTTGTGATGATGTTTGATGCAGGAGCATCCCTCACGTCAAGCGATCCAGCGCGGAATGCAATGGACAGCTGGACAAGTGCCAGCACAAATTTTTTTGAATTTTCTTTTGAAGTTGATGCGCCAAGCATAAATGAGATCATTTAATGAAGGTGCCTTGGTAAAATGTAATCATACCTCGAGCCATATGCTCTCGTTTGAAGTAGATGGAGGCATTTATAGTAGTTAATGCAGGTAGATAGGATTTTTTTTCTAGATTAGACAGTTCTAGAAGAAAAGAGGGAAAACTGAATATAGACACCCTCATTGTGCATTGTAACATAGTTTTTTTGCAGGAAGAATTAGAAGAATCCAGAGCATAGGAGAGAAGCAGAGAGCTGTAGAAGAACACCCATGTACAAATATTGAATTAATAGAAGAAGTTGATTCAGATTCATGGCTGTTGTGTTATTCTCTGTGTATGTGTGTTGAATGCTATGCTCCTGAGTATTTACTTCCTATTATGGAATTGCTATTATGTTGTGTGTATGATTTCATGTGTTGAGATTGAAATCTGAGAAGAAGTGGAATGAGTTACAATTGTTTCTCTATTTGAGCAAGGATTCCTGCAAGGAGTGTAGTTGAAGTCGTCCGCAAGGAGTGCGTTGACAGAAGGCTCAGATAGTTAACTCTTGTTCTCATTCACCCAGAAGTGAAATTGGGTTATACGAGCTGTGCAAGGAGTGCGTAGGCTAAGGAGAATCTAAATCATGAAACTGAGCGAAGTATTGAAGGAATACTTCCACAGGCATGTGCAGAGTCCAAGGAAGCTCGAACAATTGAAGTGTTCATAGGTTTTCCGCAAGGAGTGTGTGCAAAGAACCTCGTTGAGGTTGAATTAATTTAGCAAAGCTCAAGAAGGGTAGGCCTCTGATTCGTTGAATATCAGCGTAGATGAGTGCGACTTGAAGTTGAAAGAAACGTCGCAGGTTGGTGAAGTGGTGAAGGAGTCTCGTGGAGAGGCACTTCTTCATTTCGCAGAATCACCAAGGGGAGAACGAACAAACGAAATCTTTGGAGGAGATCTCACGGAGTTCCGAGAGTCGTTAGATCTTCCAGAGGTGCAAGGTAGTTATAGTGCAAGTGTGGAGAGGTTCTAAGCTCAGGAGAGGCAGAACCGTTGATCCAAGTCAGTCAGGGCTGTTGGATTATTCATGAGATCGCCTATCGGGACCTCGTGGGAAAAGTGTCCAAATTTTGGTAACGAGAATCGCGAAGTCGCGATACGCGATATCCTTACTACTCCGAGAATGGTGTGGGACCATAGGAGTTGGCAAGTGGACAGGTGGCACATCGCATGTCGGGATTTTGTGAGTGGAAGGGCTGAGAATTTGGTGTCAAGGGTCGCGAAGCGCGAGGACACGAAGCGGCGAAGTGGCAAGAGGACTAGGAGCCATCCATCTGAAGGGGACAGGTGGCAGAGATCGAGAGATCTCGCGAACTTGGGAGTTCGTAGGGTGAGAGCCCAAGTATTGGGTACTCAAAGTCACGAAGACACGAGGAGCGAGGAAGAAGGGTAGTCGTCGTATCTGCTCAAAGGAGAATTGTTAGATCTCCACGTGGGATCATGTATTGGGGTCTCGCGAGAAAAGACTCGAGGAATTGGCCACGGGGATCGCAACATTGTGATAAGCGGTATCCCGACAGCTGGAGGACAGTGTGGGCCATAGCGAATTCAGCGAGTGGAGTACAGGTGGCACGAATTCATCAGGATCTCGCCATGAGAAGTCTCGAAGTACTGGTGCTAGGATTCGTGATCCGCAAAGTCCAAAGTCTCGGCTAGATAAGGGACCATTGAGAAGTCAACTCACGTGTGCACCAAGTATCGGGAGTTGGAAACCCAAGTGTTTGACATAGCGAGTTGCGAAGTCGCGATAGGATAAATTGTGATAGGAGAAGGGTGAGGTCAGCATTGATTCATATCGGCGCTCGAGGACTCGTAAGATTCACACCCGACCACTGACCTTTGGACTCGCGAAGTCGCGAGTTCCGATCCTCCGATAAGCAGAAGGAGGGAAGTCGCGCGAAAGAATCTGTGGGTAGATAATTCCCGATAGGGAAGTAGAAGAACCTTGGAGTTCTTTGGGCCGAGAAGAAGAAGATCATGTGAGCGGACGTGCCTTGGGTGGTGTGCCCTGCGTCAAGTGGTATCAGAGCTTAGAAAAGCTTCTTTGCTTTCTGTAGTAGAGGACAAGGAGATTTCACCATGCTGCCAAGGAGAAGGGGTAGACAATCACCCGATCCAGAGGAGGAAAGGGAATTGTCCAGAGAAAGAGGTAGGCAAGGGAAGAATCCAGACATGGAGAGAGAAATACGAAATCTTCGTATTTCTCTCTCCATGTCTGGATNTCTGTAGTAGAGGACAAGGAGATTTCACCATGCTGCCAAGGAGAAGGGGTAGACAATCACCCGATCCAGAGGAGGAAAGGGAATTGTCCAGAGAAAGAGGTAGGCAAGGGAAGAATCCAGACATGGAGAGAGAAATACGAAATCTTCGTGCCAGAATGGAGGACATGGAGACATCACGAAGGTGCAAAGCTGATGTAGGAGATATTAGTGAATCT
Organism: Picea mariana; assembly: GCA_032191745.1. Lineage (NCBI taxonomy): Eukaryota > Viridiplantae > Streptophyta > Pinopsida > Pinales > Pinaceae > Picea > Picea mariana. Next base: position 77,783 of record JASDQU010099832.1, read on the forward strand.
GAAGATGAAGAGGATGCTGGACACGGAGGAGAAGAAATCCCAGCGGAAGATGCAGTGAGTGAACGCTTACTTAAAGTTGTTGCAAGGATGAGTATAGAGGTAAGGATGGACATTCCAGCTTATGAGGGAAATCTGGATGCGGAAGAGCTACTAGATTGGATTAGAGCTCTAGACACTTACTTTGATTATGAAGATATCGAAGAAGATAAGAAGGTCAGGCATGCCA
>JASDQU010099832.1:88211-101224 GCA_032191745.1 Picea mariana
CCTATCTTGTTGAAGGTTGTTATGAAATTGTTGTTGGAGGGGTTGAATCTATTCAACCAATAAAGTTGCATGATCTACCTGAGTGTGGGAGAACTCTTTCAGTGAATAAGCATCATGAATACCATTAATGGATTTGTTATAACTTCACTTGATTGGACAGTGTGAAGGCACACCTTTAGGTGAAGTAAGAATATCTTGGTGCTCTTCTGCAGTCTTTTTGGTCTGCTTCTACTTAATAGAAGGGTATTGGGATGAGGATGAAGTGATTGAAATTCCCTTCTCTTTTGAACATATTGTAAATAGGCTAAACTTTACAGTATGAGAGATTACTTTATGACATTGTTTTGTCGGGACAATAGTCATAAGTACCTTTGGTATCTTGTAGAAGGGACAAAGTAATAATGACACCTAGGGGTCAAGACTCATAAGCAACATGGAACTTCAACATATATGGTTGGCCTAACAGAACATCACAGAATTCTAGTGGGACAACATCACACAATACCTCATCCTTGAAGGGATTGATTTCGTATGACAAGAGACACTACTGGTTGACACGAATATCTCATCCCTAGTGAAGCCATCTGATGTTGTATGGATGCGGGTGTGGTATTGTTGGAAAATACAACTTCCTGACAACATTTGTTGCGATGAAGTTATTATGGCTTCTTCTATAAACAATAAAATGAAGCGGGGTCCCCTTCACCCACATCTGTGATTGGAAGAGGCGCTCCCCCTCATCAAGATCATTTGGTTGTTCTAGTTGGATTGTTGCGGTTGTGACAATAGCAGTGGGTTCTGCATCAATTATATGTCTCATTTTATTATTGTCTGAATCAAAGTTTGAGTTAGGGATCGACTCTGTTTCTTTGAGCTCGACCACCAATTTTTTTTTTCAGCGACATTCATCGGTGTTGTGCCAAGGGATTTTGTGGAAGTTGCACCACTTCCCAGTGTCCTTTTTCATCTTCAAATTATCCTTATTTTCTTGCGTCCTGGACTAGTGGTCTTGAGGTTGGTTGTTATATGAGTTAAGGATACATTTATCATACTTTGATTGCTACAAATTTGTAGCCCCAAACTCCCTCTTGTTCTGCAGCTTAAATTTATGCTCAATTTTGACAGCATAACGATAAGGAGCTCCCCAGTGATGAAATGTCAAGAAACTCCATTTAAGTTTGGATGTATCTTTGTAGAGCCCTGTGATATTTTAGAACTATATTTCGCTCAAAGTATTTGATACCCATCTTGGTGCATAAGGTATGGAAGTTTATTTTGAACTCTGACACTGTTTGGCCCCTCTCTTCATGCAGTGTGGTCCATCTCATGTATTGGTCATCAAATTTTCCCACAGGGTAATATTTCTCCTTGACCGCATCCATAAAAAAATCCCAAGTGGGATCGACGCCAAATATTCCAGACTCCTCTTTGAAATTTTTCTCCCACCAATGTTTGACATGGGGGAGAGCCTTAGGGAGCGCAAAGGTGGTATTTTCTCTGCTGGAAAAATGTGAACGGAGAAATAACCTTCTAGCAAATTCAACCATTTTTCCAAAGCATCTGCATCGATCTGACCTTCAAATATGGTAATATCAAAATTAACTTGTACCTTGAATGGGGTAGCATCTCCAAAGAGACTATTTGACAAAGACGAGCATGTTATTGTCGGCAATCGTTGAAGGATTTGGAAAAAATTCTCCAACATCTCGTTCCTCTATTGCATGAGGAATTCTACGAGAAACAACTTGATGGGATATTCTGCTCCCTCATCTCTCTTATCTTCCACCATGGGAGGCCACTTGGGCTGGCGAGAGCGGTTTTCCTCAAGAAAAATTAGCTCAAGACCCAACTCTCTATACCTTGACCTTGTGAGGGACATGCAGTAAGAATCGAAAAGGAGTAGCCTGCTCTAATACCACTGATCCAAATTATTTTGAGAATGAAATGAAGGCAGAGATATAACAATGAAATATACAAATATATTTAAATAAACATAGGGATACAATAATGCACGATTTTTATTAAAGATGGAAATGCACAGAAACTGTAAAAATACAGAGTGAATGACTTGCTAGAATGATGGAATCTTATCTCTGAGAAGAGATGTGATGGCTATTCTCATTCGCAAGAAGAATATGATGCTTACAATGAGGCTCTAGAGGAATTTTAAACATAAATAAAATCCAAAACACTAACCCCAGAAGATGAAACGCCAAAAGGTTTGTGGGCCCCAATGGGGAAAGTTAATACATCAAATTCCCAAGGGCATAACGTTTGTATACGATCTCCATTTTGGGTGCAAGAGTTCTCATTGTAAAGGTATATCCAAGGAAAACACATTTTTCTATCACATTATGGGTAGATCTTACAATGTGATTGTGGCGAGCCCCAAAAACATTGTTTATGGCCTCAAAACGGCCTCAGAAGTTTAGGACCCGAAAAGTTGAAGAAAAAATTCCAAGGTGGAAACCCCTATTTTGAGCCAATGGCATAGGTGGGCGGCCACCTATTTCCTCCTGGATCATTCTTACCCCCTTAGGAATCAATGGTCTCTATTGCATCAAGTTCCCAGGGAAGCTTTGGATAAATATCCTTGGTGAGTTGCTTGCCTTGCTGAAGAAGTTGTCATGCTTAGCTTGTTGAAGGATGTTATGAACCTGTTATTCAAGGGGTTCGATTCATTCAATCGATATAGATACATGATCTTCCTGAGTGTGAGAGAACTATGTCATGGAATATGCAACATAAATATCATGAATGGATTTTTTATAACTTCACTTGAATGGACAATGTTGAGGCGCCCCTGTAGGTGCAGTAAGAATATCATGGTGCTCTTATGCAATCTTGTTGATCTTCTTATGTTGGATAGAAGGGTCTTTGGCTAAGGATTTAGTGATTGCAGTGTCCTTCTCTTCTGAACATATCGTGAAGATGCTAAAATTTACAGTATGAGAGATTACTTTGCGACACTGTTTTTTCGAGAGAGTATTCGAAATTACCTATGGTATCCTCTAGAGTTGATCCCCTAGAGTAACAATGATGCTATGGGTTCAAGAATCATAAACAACATGGTGCTTCCACATATATGGTTGGCCTAACAAAACATCATAGAATTAAATTGGGGAACATCACATAGTATCACATCCTTGAAGGGATTGATTTCGTATGACAGGTGGCACTACTAGCTAACACAAAGATCTCGTCCCTGGAAAAGCCATCCAATATTGTATGGTTGCAAATGTGGTGTTGTCAAAAAATCCAAATACTTGAAGACCTTTGCTGAGATGAGGTTTCTTTGGATTCTTCTATCAACAATAAAATGGAGTGGGGTCCCCTTCACTCACATCTATGAATGGAAGAGGTAGTCCCCTTCTTCAGGATCCTCTCATTCTACTGGTTGGATTGTTGCGGTCGCAAGGGTAACAATGGGTTCTTCATCAATGATATGTCTCCTTTTATTATTGTCTGAATCAGAGTCTGATTTGGGGCTTGACTCTGCTTCTTTGAGATAAGACACCAATGATCATTTTGAGTGACATTCACCAGTGTTGTGCCAAGGGATGTTATGGAAGTTGCACCACTTCCCAGTGTCCTTTTTCCTCTTCTTGTTGCCCTTATTTTCATGCGGCTTGGAATGGTGGTATGGAGATTTGTTGTTCTATGAGTTAGGGTTTCCTTTACCATACTTTGGTTTCTTCGGATTTGCATACCCGAACTCTCGCTTGTTCAACTACTTAAATTTTAGCTTGATTTTGACAGCATATCGATAAGCGACTCCCAATGATGAAATGTCCATAAATTCCATTTTGGTTTGGATGTATATTTGTAGAGCCCCATGGTATTTTAGAACCATATGTCACTCAGATTATTTGATACTTAGCTTGGTGCACAAGGTAAGGAAGGTATTTGTGAACTCCGACACTCTTTGGCCACTCTCTTGATGCATCGTGGTCCATCTCATGTATTGGTCATCAAAGTTTCCCATAGGGTAATATTTCTCCTTGACTGCATCCATAGTGGGCTCAGCCCCAAACATTCCATACTCCTCTGTGGAATTTTTCTCCCAGTTAGTTTCCCACTAAGGTTTCTCATAGGGGAGAGCCTTAAGGAGTGCAAAGGTGATCTTTTCTCTGTCGAAAAAATTGTGAATAGAGAAATAACATTCTAGCAAATTCAACCATTTTTCCAAAGCATTCGCATTGATCAAACCTTCAAATATGGGAATATCAAAATTAACTTGTACGTTGAATGGAGTTGTGTCTCCAAAGTGACTGCTTGACAAAGACATGCATGTTATTGTTGGAAATTATCGAATAATTTAGGAAAAAATCTCCAACATATCCTTCCTCTGTTTCACGAGGGCTTCCATGAGAAATAACCTGATGGGATATTCTACTCCCTCGTCTCTCTTCTCTTCTTCCATGGAAGACCACTTTGGCTAGCCAAAGTTGTTTTACTAAAGAGAAACTAGCTCAAGACCCAACTCTGTATACTTCGACCTGGTCAGGGACATGAACTGAGAAACAAAAAGGAGTATCTTGCTCTAATACCATTTATTCATATTATTTTGACAACAAAATGAAGGAAGATATATAACAATGAAATATATAGAGATATTGCAATAAACACGAAGATACAGTAATGGATGATTTTTATTAAAGAAAAAAATGTACAAAATTTGTAAAAATATAGAGTGAATGACTCCCTATAATGGTGTCAGCTTATCTTTGAGAAGAGATGTGATGGCTATGCTCATTTGAAATAAGAATATGATGTTTAAAATGAGGATCTAGAGGAATTTTTAACATAAAGAAAATACAAAACCCTAACCCCAGAAGATGAAACGCCAGAAGGTTTGTGGGCCCCGATGGGGGTAGTTGATATGTCAACCATAGTTTTAAAATCGGAACCGGTTTAGGACCTGAAAAGATGTAGAAAAATTGCCAAGGTGGAAATCCTTGTTTTGAGCGAGTGGAATAGGTGGGTGTCCATTGATTTCCACCTAGATTATTCTTCTCCCCTTAGGAATTAATATCCTCTATTGCTTCAAGTTCCTGGGGAAGCTTTGGCTAAATCTAAACCTTGGTGAGTTGCTTTCCTTGCTGAAGAAGTTGTTCTTCCTAGCTTGTTGAAGATTGTTATGAACCTGTTGTTGGAGGGGTTAAATATGTTCAACCGATATAGTTGCATGATCTTCCTGAATGTGGGATAACTCTTTCGGTGAAGATGCATCATGAATACCATTAATGTATTTGTTATAACTTCACTTGATTGGATAGTGTGAAGGCACACCTGTAGGTGGAGTAAGAATATCGTCGTGCTCTTTTGTAATCTTGTTTGTCTTCTTCTAGTGAATAGAAGGGTCTTGGGATGAGGGTGAAGTGATTGCAATGTCCTTCTCTTATGAATAGATTGTGAAGAGGATAAACTTTACAGTATGATAGATTACTTTGTGGCATTGTTTTTTTGGGACAATAGTCATAATTACCTCTGGTATCCTCTAGAAGGGATGCCCTAGAGTAACAATGACGCCTAGGGGTCAAGAGTCATAAAAAACATGGCACTTCCACATATATGGTTGGCCTAATAGAACATCATAGACTTCCAGTAGGACAACATCACACAATACCTCATCCTTGAAGGGCTTCATGTCGTATGATAGACGACACTATTGGTTAACACGAATATATCGTCCCTAGAAAAGCCATCTGATGTTGTATGGATGCAAGTGTGGTATTGTCGAAAAATCCAACTTCCTGAAAACCTTTGTTGAGATGAAGTTATTTTGGCTTCTTCTATCAACAATAAAATTCAGCGGGGTCCCCTTCACCCACATCTATGAATGGAAGAGGTGCTCCCCCTCCTCAGGACCCTTTGGTTCTTATAGTTAGATTGTTGCGGTCGCGAAAATAGACGTGGTTTCTGCATCAATTATATGTATCATTTTATTATTTTATGAATCAGAGTTCGAGTCAAGGATTGAATCTGTTTCTTTGAGCTCAACCACCAATGATATTTTTTAGCGACATCCATCAGTGTTGTGCCAAGGAATTTTGTGGAAGTCGCACCACTTCCCAGTGTCCTTTTTTGTCTTCCTGTTACCCTTCTTTTTTTGTGGATTGGACTGGTGGTATTGAGGTTGGTTGTTTTGTGAGTTAAGGCTACAATTATCATACTTTGGTTTCTACAAATTTTCAGACCCAAACTCCTGCTTGTTTTGGAGCTTAAATTTATGCTCAAATTTTGACAACATATCGATCAACAGCTCCCAGTGAAGAAATGTCAAGAAAATCCATTTCATTTTGTATGTATTTGTGTAGAGCCCTGTGATATTTTAGAACTATATATCGCTTGAATTGTTTGATACCCATCTTGGTGCACAAGGTATGGAAGTTATTTGTGAACTTCGACACTGTTTGGCCCCTTTCTTGATGCAGTGTGGTCCATCTCATGTATTGGTCATCAAATTTTCCCATGGGGTAATATTTCTCCTTGACCACATCCATAAAAAAATCCCAAGTGGGCTAGGCCCCAAATATTCCAGACTCCTCTATGAACTTTTTCTCCTAGTAAGTTTTCCACCAATGTTTGACATGGGGGATAACCTTAAGGAGCGCAAAGGTGATCTTTTCTCTATCGGAAAAATTATGAACGAAGAAATAACCTTTTAGAAAATTCAACCATTTTTCCAAATCATCTGCATCGATCTGACCTTCAAATACAGGAATATCAAAATTAACTTGTACTTTGAATGGGGAAGCATCTCCAAAGTGACTATTTGACGAAGACAGGCATGTTATTGTCGACAATCCTTGAAGGATTTATGAAGAATTCTCCAACATATCGTTCCTCTGTTGTGTGAGGGATTCTATGAGAAACAGATTGATGGTATATTCTACTCCCTTGTCTCTCTTCTCTCTCACCATGGGAGGCCACTTATTCTTCCGAGAGCGGTTTTCCTCAAGAGAAATTAGCTCGATACCCAACTCTCTATACCTTGACCTTATTAGGGACATGCACCAAGAAATGAAAGGACTAGCATGATATGATACCACTGATCCAGATTATATTGAAAATGAAATGAAGGTAGAGATATAAAAATGAAATATACAAATATATTGAAATAAACACAGGGATATAGTAATGCACAATTTTTATTAAAGATGGAAATGTACAAAAACTGTAAAATACAAAGTGAATGACTCGCTAGAATGGTGGAAGATTATCTCTGAAAAGAGATTTGATAGCTACGCTCATTCACAAGAAGAAGATGATGTTTAAAATGAGGTTCTAGAGGTATTTTTAACATAAAGAAAATCCAAAACCCTAACATCGGAAGATGAAACACCAAAAGGTTTGTGGGCCCCAATGTCGGTAGTTCATACGTCAACTTCCCAAGGGTGTAAATTTTGCATACGATCTCCATTTGGGACTCATGATAGCTCATTTGAAAGGTCTATCTGATGAATACACATTTTTTCATTACATAGTGGCTAAAGCATGTAGTGTGAATGTGGTGGGCCAAAACAAAACGATGTTTAAGGCCACAAAACAACCCCAGAAGTTTAGAACCCGAAACATTGTAGAAAAAATGCCACGATGGAAACCCTTGTTTTGAGCTAGTAGAATAGGTGTGGGGCGAATGATTTCCACCTGGATCATTCTTCCTCCCTTAGGAATAAATGGTATCCATTGCGTCAAGTTCTCAGAGAAGCTTTGGCTAAATCTGAACCTTGGTGAGTTTCTTTCCTTGTTGAAGAAGTTGTCCTACTTAGCTTGTTTAAGGCTATTATGAACCTGTTGTTGGAGGGGTTAGATCCATTCAACTGATATAGCTGCATGATATTCCTGAGTGTGGGATAACATTGTCAGTGAAGATGCAACATGAAGAGAAATATTGGATTTTTTGTAACTTCGCTTAACTGGATAGTGTGGAGGCATCCCTATAGGTGTAGTAAGAATATATTGGTGGTCTTATGAAATATTGTTGATCTGCTTCTGTTGGATAGAAGGGTCTTCCACCGAGGATGAAGTGATTGCAGTGTCCTTCTATTTTGAAAATATCATAAAGAGGATAAACTTTTCGGTATGAGAGATTACTTTGTGGCACTATTTTTTCGGGACAGTAGTCGGAACTACCTTTGGAATCCTGTAGATTTGACCCCTCAAAGTAAAAATGATGATATGGGGTCGAGACTCATAAATAGCATGGCACATCCACGTATATGGTTGGCCTAATAGAAAATCACATACTTCTAGTGGGTCAACATCACACAGTACCTCATCCTTGGAGGGCTTGATGGCGTATGATAGGTGACACTACTGGCTAACATGAAGATATTATCCCTAGCGAAGCCATCCGATGTTGTATGGATGCGGGTGTGGTGTTGAAGAAAAATACAACTACTTGAAGACCCTTGTTGAGATGAGGTTCTTCTGGCTTCCTCTATCAACAATAAAATGCAACAGGGTCCCCTTCACCCACATCTGTGAATGGAAGAGGCACTCCCCCTCCTTAGGATCCTTTGGTTCTTCTAGTTGGATTGTTGTGGTCGCGACAGTAGAAGTGGGTTATGCATCAATGATATGTGTCCTTTTATTATTGTTTGAATCAATGTTTTAGTCAGTGATCGATTTTGTTTCTTTGATCTCGTCCACCAATTATTGTTTTGAGTGTCATTCATTGTTTTTATTCCAAGGTATTTTGTGGAAGTCGCACCACTTCCCAATAGTGTCCTTTTTCATATTCTCGTTACCCTTATTTACTTGCTTTGTGGACTGGTGGTATTGAGGTTGGTTGTTCTGTGAGTTATGGGTGCATTTACCATACTTTGGTTTCTATGGATTTGCATACCTAAACTCCCGCTTGTTCTATTTCTTAAATTTATGCTCGATTTTGACAGCACATCAATAAACGACTCCTAGTGATGAAATGTACAGAAATTACATTTTAGTTTGGATGTATGCATGTAGAGTCCCACGGTATTTTGGAAGGATATGTCACTCATAATATTTGATACCCATTTTGGTGTGCAAGGTATCACCTTGGGGAAGAGCCTTAAGGAGAGAAAAGGTGATATTTTCTTTGTCAGAAAAATTGTGAACAAAGAAATAACCTTCTAGCAAATTCAACCATTTTTCCAAAGCATTTTCATCGATCTAACCTTCAAATATGGGAATATAAAAATTAACTTTTAACTTGAATGGGGAAGCGCCTACAAAGCGACTATTTGAAAAAGATGTTCTTGTTATTTTCAAAAATCATGGAAGGATTTGGGAAAAATTCTCCAACATCGTGTTCCTCTGTTTCACAAAGGCTTCCGCGAGAAACAACTTGATGGGATCTTGTTCTCCCTTGTCTCTCTTCTCTTATGCCATGGGAGGCCTTTTGGGCTGGCAAGAGTATTTGTCCTCAAGAGAAGCTAGCTCGAGACCCAACTCTCTATACCCTGACCTTGTTGGGGACATGCACTAAGAAACAAAAAGGGGTAGTTGGATCTGAAACCACTGATCCAGATTATTTTGAGAAAATAAATGAAGGAAGAGTTATAACAATGAAATATACAGAGATATTCCAATAAACACATAACTACATTAATGCATGATTTTGATTAAAGATGGAAATGTACATAAACTGAAAAAATACAGATTGAATAACTCGCAAGAATGGTGGCAACTTATCTCTAAGAAGAGATGTGATGGCTACGCTCATTCACAAGAAGAAGATGATGTTTACAACGAGGATCTATAGGCCTTTTTAACATAAATAAAATCCAAAACCCTAACCCCGAAAGATGAAATGCCAAAAGGTTTGCAGGCCTTGAGGGGGGTAGTTGATATGTCAACTATCCAAGGGCATAAATTTTACATACGATCTTTGTTTAGGGCGTACGATAGCTCATTGGGAATTTCTATCTGAGGAATACACATTTTTATGTCACATCGTTGCTAAAGTATACAATGTGACTCTGGTGGGCCAAAAAAACATTGTTTAGGGCCTCAAAACAACCCAAGAAGTTTAGGACCTGAAAAGCTGTAGAAAAACTACCAAGGTGGAAACCCTTGTTTTGAGCTAGTGGAATAGGTGGGTGGCCACCAATTTATTCCTAGATTATTCTTCCTCCCTTAGGAATAAATGTTCTCCATTGCGTCAAGTTCGTGGGGAATCTTTTGCTAAATCTAAACCTTGGTGAGTTGCTTTCCTTGCTGAAGAAGTTGGCATGCTTAGCTTGTTAAAGGCTGTTATGAACCTAATGTTGTAGGGGTTGGATCCATTCAACCGATATAACTACATGATATGCTTGAGTGTGGGAGAACTATGTTGATGAGGATGCAACATGAATAACATGAATGGATTTGTTATAAATTTTCTTGATTGGATAGTGTAGAGGAAACATTGTAAATGCAGTAAGAATATCTTGGTGCTCTTCTGCAATCTTGTTGATCTACTTCTGCTGGATAGAAGGGACTTGGGTCGAGGCTGCAGTGATTGCAGTTTACTTATCCTTTGAACATATTTGGAAGAGGCTAAACTTCATGGTATGAGAGATTACTTTGTGGAACTTTTTCTTCGGGAGACTAGTTGGAACTACCTTTGGTATCCTGTAGAGCTGACCCCCAGAGTAACAATGGTGCTACGGGGTCAAAAATCACAAACAATATGGTGCTTCCACATATATGGTTGGCGTAACATAAAATCACATAATTCCAGTGGGGAAACATCACACAATACCTCATCCTTGAAGGGCTTGATGTCATATAACAGGAGGAACTGTTGGCTGACACAAAGATCTCATCCCTAGAGAAGCCATCCGATGTTGTATGGTTACGGGTGTGGTGTTGTTGAAAAATCCAACTTATTCATGAAATATGTTGAGATGATTTTATTTTGTCTTCCACTGTCAATAATAAAATACAACAGGGTCTCTTTCACCCACATCTGTGAATGGAAGAGGCACTCCCCCTCCTCAGGATCCACTGGTTCTTCTGGTTGGATTGTTGTGGTCGCGACAGTAGCAATGGGTTATGAATAAATGATATGTCTCCTTTTATTATTGTCTAAGTCAGATTCCAAGTCGAGGATCGACTCTTTTTCTTTGAGCTCAACCACCAATGACTATTTTGAGTGACATTCATTGGTGTTGTACCAAGGTATTTTGTTAATGTCGCACCACTTCCCAATTTCCTTTTCCATCTCCCCTTTACCCTTCTTTTTTTGCGGCTTGGACTAGTGGTCTTGAGGTTGGTTTTTATGTGAGTTAGTGCTACCTTTACCATACTTTGGTTGTTGCGGATTTAAGAACCAAACTCCTCTTTGTTATGATTCTTAAACTTTTGTTCGATTTTGAAAACATATCTATAAGTGATTCCCACTGATGAAATTTCCATAAATTCCATTTTGGTTTGGATGTATTTTTGTAGATCCCTGCGGTCTTTTAGAACCAAATGTCGCTCAAAGTCTTTGATACCCAACTTGGTGCACAAGGTGTGAAAGGTATTTGTGAACTCTGACATTGTTTGGCCCCTCTCTTGATGCATCGTGGTCCATCTCATGTATTGGTCATCATAGTTTCCCATAGGGTAATATTGCTCCTTGATCACATCCATAAAAAAATCCTAAGTGGGCTCGACCCCAAATATTTCAGGCTCCTTTGTGGAATTTTTATCACAGTAAGTTTCCCACCAATGTTTGACATGGGGAAGATCCTTAAGGAGCACAAAAGTGATATTTTCTCTATCGAAAAAATTGTGAACGAAGAAATAACCTTCTAGAAAATTCAACCATTTTTCCAAAGCATTTGCATCCTCTAACCTTCAAATACAAGAATATAAAAATTAACTTGTACCCTGAATGGGGCAGCATCTCCAAAGAGTCTGCTTGAAGAAGACGTGTCTGTTATTGTTATCAATCATTGAAGGAGTTGGGAAAAATTCTTCAACATCTCATTACTCTGTTGTGAGAGGGATTTTGTGACCAACAACTTGATGGGATCTTCTGCTCCCTCATTTCTCTCCTCTTCCTTCATGGGAGGCCGTTTGGTCTGGTGAGAGTATTTTTCCTCAAGATAAACTAGCTCGAGACCCAACTATCCATACCCTGACATTGTAGAGGACATGAACTAAGAAACTAAAAGGAGTAGCCTGATATGATACCACTGATCCAGATTATTTCAAGAATGAAATGAAGGCAAAGATATAGCAATGAAATATACATATATATTGAAATAAACACAGAGATACAGTAATGCACGATTTTTATTAAAGACAAAAATGTACAAAAAATATAAAAATACAGAGTGAATAACTCGCTAGAATGGTGGAAGCTTGTCTCTGAGAAGATATGTGATGGCTATGCTCATTCTCAAGAATAATATGATGTTTAAAATGAGGCTTTAGAGGCCTTTTTAACATAAAAAAAAATCCAAAAACCTAACCCCAGAAGATGAAACACAAAAAGGTTTGCGGGCCCTGATGGGGATAGTTGATACGTCACGATATCTTAGCTTGTTTGTTTGTGACAGACAATAGCTCATTGGAAAGGTCTATTCGAGGACTACACATTTTGTCATCACATTCAATCCAAAGCATATATTGTGACTGTGGAAGGCCCAAAAAACATTGTTTAGGGCCTCAAAACGACCCCAGAAGTTTAGAATCCGAAAAGCTGTAGAAAAACTGCCAAGGTGGAAACCCCTATTTTGAGTCAGTGGAATAGGTGAGTGGCCAGCAATTTCTACCTAGATCATTCTTCCCCCCTTAGGAAGAAATGTTCTCGATTGCGTCAAGTTCCCAAGGAATATTTGGCTAAATCTGAACCTTGGTGAGTTGATTGCCTTACTAAAGAAGTTTTCATGCTTAGCTTGTTGAAGGATGTTATGAACCTTTTGTTGGAGGGGTTGGATCCATTCAATCTAGATAACTGCATGATTTTCCTGAGTGTGGGAGAACTATGTCGGTGAATATACAGCATGGAGAGCATGAATGTATTTGTTACAACTTTGCTTGACGAGACA
>JASDQU010099832.1:175339-216205 GCA_032191745.1 Picea mariana
GATTAGGCTTGGAACAAATCAAATTTCTCCTCCCTGGGATACTTTCCCTTATACCCTCTCGTGTCCAAAGGTATACCAAAAAAATAGCGGACATAATGGAAAACAAAGGCGTATCCAATGAATAGGATATTCTTGACATAGTGTGGAATTCCTCATAGCCAGATTTTCTATTAGAATAATGCTCAGAACTTGCAGCCAAATATTGTATCCCCATGGATGGGGTGTCAGGGAAGTGAACATATGCAAATCCTGGACCAAGCCAACACGTGTCTATCCCTTGCACGATCAATATGGTGGTGTCATATCACATGCAGGTGGAGTAAGCGCAAGATAGTGGTTTGAATGCCGAGGATATTTGTTATCAATGCAGTGTTTAATACATGTTACGGTGGGTACTCTTCACCTCATTAACTTGCACTTCAACTCTGATATTACTTCGCCCAATTTTAAACCTCATAATTCTAGAAATAGGGCCATCCCAACTGGCTCGCAGTGCCAAGAAGGTAAAGGATCGACTCATTGATTTAGAATCATTGCAATTAATCAAGATCTCGAGACATTATGGGTTCAAAAATTGATAAAGAGGGACGTTGGGCCTCCTCTTTGTGTCTACTTTCCTCTATCCATTTACCAAACTTCTCACTTGTTGTTGGCTCTTACCTCTTTATCATTTCACCCTGAACATATGTACTCAACAATGCCACTTGGTCACGCTTATCGTTGGGGCTATCATCGAGGTTGTAGGTCTCAAGATGACCCCTCCATCTCCTACAATTATAGCCCAGAACATATCAACACTAGGCTGAAACAAGAAGCTCATGCCTCGAAGAATGAGTTTTGGGAACAAACCCCACCTCATATCAGAGAAGAAATTGAGAATATTGAGAATGTCATCTGCCTTGAAAGAGGAACTATCCATGACTGGGAAATTGATGTCGAAGTGGGAAATTGGATCCCTAATGAAGGGAGCTCCAGAGTGAGAGACACCAAGTATTGGAGAATGCTTGATTTGTATTGGCACATCAAGACACTCGTAGGAAAATTCTTGCAAGACTGGTATGAGAAGCGTGAGGAAGTATTGTTGTAGCTGGATGAAGTTTTGTGACAAATCCAAGATATTAGCTCTAAGCTTCTTCCTAGGGTACATCAAGATGCTACTTAGCCTCAAGGTCACCCCCAACCTCCGACTAATGGGAAATATTCAGGGGCGAGGGAACCCCTCCAAACTAATTTTTTGTACATTGGAATTTTTTATGACGTTGTACCAGTTTCGTAGATGTTTATGCTGTAACTATATCAAGAATATTAGAAATCTAGATTGACTCACTAGTATCTCTAGTTTACTTAGAATTCATAATATTGATCAAACTCTCTAGAAAGTTGACCCTTATCATTGCTGTTGGACTGGTTTCCTCAATGGCAGGCTGACAAACTCAATGGATTTTGTACAATTTCTTCTTACTATGATAAATATAAATAGAATTGTTTGTCGACAAAAACAAATTGAAAAGCAAGATGCTTCTATAAAGGGACAGTTTGAAATTAATTATTTACAATTAAATATTGATGTATACATTCATATCCTAATTCATTGTTACAACTATATATTTTAATAATAGTGTTGACATATATCTAGGTTTTAACTGTATGGAAACATTGGGGACATTCATTATAAACATTTTTTAAAAATTGGGATTCTCCTCGAAGAATAAGAAGATAAAATTAAAAGATTCACAGTAGAGGCCCTCATCAAAAGATATAAACCATATACATGTTGCAATCCAATGTGATGRTGAATAACCAMAACAAATTTATGAAGATTTATAAGGAAAAATAAAAAAAAATTGAACAAAATCCTTATCATCAAGGATGGAGAAATTGTGTAAACCAAAAATCATAGTAAAAATCTACTTGCAGAAATGAAGAAGTTGAAGAATGAGAAGAGGACACAACAAAAAAACAAGAACCAATTCATTAACAAAAAAAACTTAACAGATCCAGTGGAATCAGGGAAGGTTGTTTATTTTAAAATACAAACCATGGATAAGGGTACTATCACCAACTCAATAAAGTAGAAAAACTCAATGTCATCATTAATAAAGTTATATTTAATAAAGCACATCTATAAATTGAGTTCAAGAAATAGTTAAATGACAAGTCAAGATCTACAAATTCAATGATGCTTGAAGGTCCATTTATCACCACTAATGAATCCATTGATTGACTTGTTAATACAAAAATATCAAATATCGACATGATGACTCAATTTTGTCATAAAAAATTAAACCGAAGATTAAGAATGATCAACTTATCAGGGTACCATATCAGCACCCAAAATACAGAAAATGTGGCACACAAGAATCAATGTATCAATGTTGATATTGTTCTTGCATATTGAAGCCTCCATAAATCAATACATCTCGAAATCAACAACAAAGAATATCAAATTCAGAATCTTATCATCAAATAGTTCCATAAATAATCCATTTATGTTGGATTGATCCTTTTTCAATGGGACAACATTTTTCAAAGATTTGAAATATCACATTGTGTCTCCAACCTTATCAAATAAGTGAAAGTTACAAGAAGATGTTAATTCTATCAAATGAAGTGTTCTCTACCCATGCTTTGAGGACAAAACGTTTTTAAGAAGAGAAGACTTGTAATATACCTAGGATATATTACCACTATGTAATAATTGTTCAACAACATAGGTATTCCAATAGAGTACGAACACCTTCAGTAACCACTCACACAACCAGATCAAATATCAACACACCGATGTTTTGATGTGGTAAAACCCCTAGAGGGAAACATACATGAACACAACCAACATAGCCACTAGGAGCAATTTGTTAATGCAAAAGAAAAATATTATAGAGATATTTACAAGAGAGTTTCTCACAATATATCATCGCCAAATGAACCTCCATGCTCTTTAAATATAGATCACAGACTAATTGGGTGTTAAGCCACATATCAATGTAGTCATTAATATTGAGGAGAATATGAACCATCAAATCACTCTATGTCAAGAACATATCTTGACCGTCAGATTTCCTAACTACAAATGCATACTAATGCATACTAAAGAAACACGTGTTTACTTAATGACACATTAGACCAAGTTGATCTTAACTAACTCCAAAGTGTCTTAATATCCTAACATCCCCCCTTAAGAACAACTTGGGATAGGATTGAAGGATTTAAAAAGGCGAAACAATAGGAGAATGAAGGAGGCATTGGAGCCTATTCCCCCTTAATGACAACTTCATGAACTCCTAACATAGATCGAAGTTTGGAAAAATTCACTTCTATGAGAGAATTTGTGAAAATGTCTCCAACTTTATCTTTTGTAGGGAAGAAGAACACTTCAATAACTCGATCATGAATGATCTTTCTGATGAAGTTCATTTGTATCTCGATTTGTTTTTTGTGTTGATGTTGAACTGGGCATTTGGCGAGCTTGATGGCACTCTGATTTTTGCACTAGAGAGTGGTCAGATGATGATGCTAGAATCCAAACTTTGAAAGGATTTGTCGAAGCCACAAGGCTTCCTGAATCACATTAACAACTGCAATAGCATGTTGTTTCTTACGGGCCCAAGTGATAGGTCCTGAAACAAGGCTGAAAACATAACCTGCAATAGACTTTTGATCATCAGGGTCGTCGACCCAATTTGAATCAGTGAAACCAACCAATAAAGGAGTCCCTCCTGAACTATGATGTATCCCAAACTGAATTGTACCCTAGACATATCGAAGTACTATTTTAGTTGCTTTCCAATGGATTTCATGGGGTGTTTGTGTATACTAGGAAACAAGACCAACAACCAAGGAAATATTGGGATGGGTGTGGGTCAAGTATAAGAGGCTACCAACTAATTGACGGTACATGGTGGCATCAACTTCGAGAGAAGTACAAGTGGAAACAAGTTTGACTCCAGACTGGAATGGATAAGGGGTTGGTTTAGAATATTCCATGTGAAAGCGAGGAAGAAGGTCACAAGCATACTTAGACTGGGAAAGAAATATTCCTTCCTTCGTTTGCAAAAATTGGAGGCCAAGAAAATAGTACAAATAGACTAAGTCAGTCATTTCAAATTTCTTCTTAAGGATAAATTTCACATGTATTAAAAGTTTAGTGCCACTACCAGTGAGGATAATATCATCAACATAAAGAACAAGGATTATGAGATGGCTTCCTACTTTCTTGGTATAGAAAATTGGATTAGAATGACATCTAGAAAACTCAGTGTCAAGAAGAAAGTTATCCATTTTTAGGGAGCTTCCTTAAAACCATAAAGAAATTTCTTTAGGCGACAAACAAGGCTAGAGTCATTCTGGACATATTCAAGAGGTTGTTCCATGTAGATTTCTTATTTCAAATCCCCATTCAATAAGGTGGATTTGACATCCATCTGATAGACCTCTCTTTTATGTGGGGCTAAAAGGGCTAGAACAAGGTAGATGGAATTCATTTTGGCCACATGGGAAAAGGTTTCATTATAGTCAATTCCTTCAACTTGGGAAAATTATTTGGCAACTAACTGAGCCTTGTGTCTTTCAACACTTCCATCTAATGCATACTTAGTTTTGTAGACCCATTTACATCTAACAAGTTTTATTCCTTTCGAAAAACATAGTTACCAACTTAATGAGAACTGTGACCTCAAAACGAGAACTCTATCCCTTAAAACCCATATTTTTGCATAAAAAACATGAAAATCAACCCCCAAATCAAAATGTGGTGCTATCGGTAGCACCGTTTTTTCTAACGATGTCAAAATTACAACATTCTTCAAACATGGTCTTGAAAACTCATACAATAGCTCAAAAAAACCTTAAAATCAACACCTAAACAAAAAAATGATGTTACCTAAAACATTTTTTTTTTCAAAACATTAAAATTATATATAATTTGAAATATGATTCTTAACAGTTGGTACCATTAAAACCAAAACCTCAAAATCAACCATCAAATTGAAAAGTATAGCTACTAGTAGCACCCATGCGAAAACCAGGGTATTAAAATGACATATTTTTTAAAAGCGGTAAAAGAAATCATCACTATTGTAAAAAAGTCATAAAATCAACCCTTAAATGCTTGCTTTTTAAATCTTTGTTTATCACTCCAGGCACAAGATAATACACAATGCCATGGAAATATCACCCTATACTTAAAAATTCAACATCACTTTTTAATATTTTTTAACTTTTAATAATAATAAAAAAAATACAAATTACATTGAATGAAACATAAATTATTTCTTAAAAGTATTGTTACATTGTCCATATTCAAAACATATGAGCTAAGAAATGTTATTATGTTCTCCATAATCAAAACATATAATTCATAAAACATACAAATGATTCATAACCTCATGTAAGATCATATGTAAGTTAAATGCTCATTTTAGTTACCATACAAACATCATATGGATCAAAAATACATAAAATGTTTAATAAACTTATTCAGATTGACTCATGGATTCTGAAATACCATCAAAGTCTACATTGTCATCAGATGAATGATTGGATGAAGATGTATATGATCCATACTCTTCTCTATTGTTGATGAATGCACCATATGAGTCTACATGCATTCCCAACCTTTCATATGTCAAAATCCTTTTAGATCTACGACTAGGTTCAACAGTCTCCCATCTTGCAGTTATTTCTTGTGGCAGCAACCTCTTGATAATATATGTTGTCATGGAGCAAAGAGTTTCTCTCTTTTTCAAATTGAAGTTATAAACAAGTATGTCAACATCCTCTAATTTTAGGAGGTTAGTGCGATGACGAGTTGTATTTTGACCCTTTATTTTTCTCTTTCTATTGACATGTTTCTCAACCACCATATTTGTCTTGTACACACCATTGAATGGGTTTGTACATGTTGCATACCAATGCACTTCAATTGCTATAACATATTCATTTTCTTTGTCAATCTTTATAACCTTTGCAATCCAAAATGGATAACCATGTGGATCTTCAATCACTAAGACTGCAATCATGCTATCCTTCTTAATACCATGCAATGAACCCCTGTAAAGGTCTTCCATGGCTTCAAGTTTTGCACATCATCTTCGAGAATCAATATATATTTATATTTCCTCTGCTTGTGTAAACTCAATAGCACCTTGATATTCTTGTTGTTCAACAATGTTTCTTTCTTCGGATTCATTTGGCATATTTTGTGGCCAATGAAATGGAGTCTTCAAAAATGTATCTTCATTTGTTGAGTTTGAAATTATGTCACTTTGACAATCGAAAAAATACTCCCACCAAAAAGAATCAGCAACATCAAAGTACTCATATTTGTCTTTAATGGATTTTTTATTTCTTTTGTGCATTATGGATTTCAACAATTGATTTCAATAACAATAACTTTGATGCAAATATTGAACAATCTGGAATGAACTTAAAAAAAGTTAAACCTAATGAAGGCCCCCTTTCTACAGTAGTTGAATATTCTTTTCCCCATATAAGTGTTTTCCCATCAACCTTTTTGAAACAAAATTGATGTTGGAAGCTAATGTCATTAAGTTGCTCAATACATTTTTCTTCACCATGCGATCCCTGAATAAATATTCGCATGTCAACAATTTCTTCTAATATGTGAAAAACAAACTCTGGAATGTATGATTTCTTAATACATTCAATTAATGATGGTAGGATTCCAAGATTTTTCCTCTTCAATGTTACTGAAAAACAATTGAACATTTTATCAATATGATCATGAGTGTGCCCAACAAAAAAGAAACCAGTTTTCACCTTTTGAAATATTCTCAGTTGAAAAAGCATGCTTAGATATCCAAGCACAATTTGTTTTTTTTTTCACGACTAGTGTTTTCTAACTATAGATATAGAACTTGAGGAAGATTTCTAGATGAGTGAGTGAGCACATGATGAAGTATGGTGATGGTCAGATTTGCATCATTATGAATATTTGGAGTTGTGAAGTAAACCCTTGGACACATTTTTCCATTAAAAACCATACAACCAACCAAGTGAAACTGAATTAAAAAATCTTGTAATTTTTTTGGAGTACATACAAAATGTGGTAGAATTGTTTTCTTCTGGTCCATGCTATCAATTATCATACCTAAATATTTTTTTGGAATATCATAACTCTTCTTACGATGCTTGTACAACTTTTTCCTTTTACTTGATTGTTGATTTTGATATTCTTGAAGTGCTTTGACTATGGAATCGGCACATGACATAAAATTAAAATATTGATAATATGTTTTCATAGTTGATAACTATCCAATTAAAAAAAACAAAATAGTAAATACATATCTTTTTTTAACACTTAAAATTTATCTCTTCTTGATTTAAGAGTAGCACATGTACTGCAAACCCCTATCCTTGACTTTTTTGGAGTACAGACATTGTTGAATTGTTTTTTCCATATTATTGTAAAATATGTGTATGTAATAAAACTACCATTTCCTTCAACACCTTCATCATATTCTTTGTACAAGTTGTAGATTTCACCCCTTGAGAAATTATCTGGAATATGTATTGTGTCTCTATCTAGCATACACTCTCCATGTTTGGAAAAGAAGTCATGCATCCATGACAATGTAGTGTGTGTTAATGGCCCACTCTTTCTTCCATGATGTACCTTTGAATAAAATGAAGGATGTTTTTCCAACCTTGTTTGGATTCTTGATAGACGATGATTACCAATTGAGTGAATTTTTTTCAAATCCTTTATGTAAAGTAAAAGATTCTCAATGTGATATTCATATCATGTCTAGGTGGATATCATGCACCCCATTAAATATGAATTTTGCATGCTCTTATTCATTGAAAAATATGTCTTCTTGTTATTCAAGACATACATGTAGTCCATGCTTTTCAAACAATTATTTTGACAACAGTCACTTGAAATCAAATCACTTATGGAAACTGATTTAGTGAGAAATTATTTTCTAGACCTTGTATAACTAGAATGATTTGTATTGATATAAAATTTCTAGTCCCGGTCCTAGAAACAATGTTTCTTTGCAATGTCTCCATTATTTCATCATCCTTACTAGAAGGAATTTCCTCATCACTAGAAGGAATATCAAGCAAAACATTGTTAGGAGACTGAACAAGAGAATGTCGATCACCTTGATTTATTGCAGCTAAATGATTGAGAACTTAATATTCATTCCTAGGTCCACCATCATCTTCATTGATAATCTCGTTGACAAGAGGAATACCAAAATCACTAGAAAAATGATTATCATCCTCACCGATGTCATTGGGTCTTCCATGAAAATATTCACTTGAAGGAAAATCAGTATGACCTTTAAGACTATCAATGCCATTAAACTCTTCTCTAGCAAGAATGTCTTCATCATCAGCAACACCATCATTAGTGCCTCTAAAATCTCCGAATGGGGGAAAAACATCATCATCACCATTGGTGCCTTTAAAATGCTCACCTGGAAAAAATTGTTCACCATTGACATTATCATCATAACTACTTTTAAAATTCCCACTTGAGGAAAATTCTTCATCATCCTCATGAATTCCTTGAAAATCCTCACTTGGAGGAAAATTTTCATCATCGTCATTGGTACCTTGAAAATCCTCACTTGGAGGAAAATCATCATCAACATTGTTACCTTTAAATTCCCCACTCAGGAAAGAGTGTCCACCATTGGCATAATCATCTTCAYTGCTTTTAAAATCCCCACTTGAGGAAAATTCTTCATCATCCTACTTAGTGACTTGAAAATCTTCACTTGGAAGAAAATATTCATCGRTACCTTGAAAATCCTCACTTGGAGGAAAATCATCATCATCAACATTRTTGTCTTTAAATTTMYCACTCGRGAAAGAGTGTCCACCATTGCCATAATCATCTTTACTACTTTTATAATCCCCACTTGAGGGAAATTCTTCATCATTCTCATTACTRCCTTGAAAATCCTCACTTGGAYGAAAATATTTATCATCCTCATYAGTACCTTGAAAATCCTCACTTTGAGGAAAATCATCATCAACAACATTGTTGCCTTTAAATTCCCCATTCGGGAGAGAGTGTCCACCATTGGCATAATCATCTTCACTACTTTTAAAATTCTCACTTGAGGGAAATTATTCATCATCCTCGTTAGTGCCTTGAGAGTCCTCACTTGGAAGAAAATCTTCATCATCCTCATGAGTACCTTGAAAATCCTCACTTGGATGAAAATCATCATCACCAACATTGCTACCTTTAAATTCCCCACACAGGAAAGAGTGTCCACAATTGGAATAATCATATTCATTACTTTTAAAATCCCCACTTGAGGGAAATTCTTCAACATGCTCATCAGTGCCTTGGAAATCCTCACTTGGAGGAAAATCTTCATCATTACCTTGGAAATCCCCACTTGGAGGAAAATTATCATCCCAATCATTTAGCCTCTGGTCAAATTCTCCACTTCGACCTAAGTTTTGATTATTTTCAATATTATTAAATTGTTGAATGGATTGATCACCGTCATATTCCTCCTCTTTATCATTAGTGCCTTCAAAGTCCTCTGATTTAGGACTTTCTTGAGGAACATGTTGAATAACAGTTCTTGCACTATAATCAAACTTCTGACTAGATGAAAAATACGACGCCTCATTTACATTACAAGCATTCCCATCTCATTTGCCAGCCCCAAAAGAAGAGGTATGTGAACACTTTGTTGATGTCTTAGAAATAAAATATTATTTATTTAACAAAGCCATCACTTCTCACTAAGCACATAGATTTATAGAAATGCTCACCCTCCCAATGACAATCTTATAATTTGCAAAATGAATTTTTTCCTCCAAAATTTCCCCCCAAAATATTCCCTCCAAAATTTCCCCCTCAATTTTTTCCCTCCAAAATCCCCCCCGGCAATTCTTTCATTCTATTATTTTCTCTTCAAAATTAAAAACAACTTTTACTCTATTAATTCGTTATTTATTTGTTAATTACAACATTTTTCATGTTTGTTTATTTATCCCACATTCATTAAAATTAGTGATGATCCATTTAATTTTAGGTAGATATGTACACAACCTTCTTTTTTATTTATCCCACATTTGTTACACTTAATTGTAATTTATATCATCTTCGTTATATATACAAAGTCTTATTTTGTCTTTTAACATTGCATTAAATATTGGGAAACATTCATTAAATAGTTTGGAGCAATCTACAAGGAAGAAACATCGAGAATATGTTTGAGGAGAATCTAGCATGTCATAGGTTAGTTATTTTTTAAATTCTTATCATTTACCAAAAAAACATTTATAAGATCATTTTTTAATCATATGAGATTTTTTCATGCGAAAATTATAAAAAAACCTAAATTTTTTTAGATGTTTTCTAATTTTTTCTAAAGAAATCACAACTTTTTAGGAAAATTTAGAACTTTTTCAAATAAATTTTAACAAAATTCTTAAGATTTTTCGAAAAAAAAAAAAATCCAAAAATTGGAATACTTTTTATAAAAAATTTGCAAGTTTTTGTTGTTTTTTAATATTTTTTTAAAAATTTTGGCCCATGTTGTTTAGTGGGCGTGATTCCCCTATACGTCAGACCATGACTTGACCTATGAGAGTTCTCGAGGCGATGCCTGACATCGTCCCACCCCCCCATGGCCAAGTCACGGTCTCGTAGGNGGTACCACACCTGAGGCTTGGTTGCGGTGGATGGGGTGATGTCAGGCATCGCTCCAGCCCCCACTACATCCAAGACATGGTCTTGTGGAAACCACGGGACTATGTCTTGGCCGTAGTGCAGGATGGGATGATGCTTGACATCTCTTTAGCCCTCGCGGCCAAGCCTCGGGCATGGCCACGGGGGATACCCCTCTGCATCCATGTCACGGTCCCATTCCCAAGGCTTGGTCGCAGGGGTAGAAATCATTTCTCCCAGCATCGCCCCAGTAACCCCATATGTCAATGTTTTTTAAATTACTTTAAAGTTTAATTTTTATGGTCTAGGATGTTTTTTTAATTTAATTTTTATGGTCTATGATGTTTTTTTTTTTAATTTAATATAAAGTAAACATTTCCCAGAATTAATTTTGTTTTTCATATAGATAAAATGACAGGAAACAAAATATATGTGAATGTATATGGATCACGACCTGCAATAATAGCATCCAAAATTGTAGCTGGGACCTCCATGAATCCTAGGCAACAAATTGATAGAACAATTGTTCAAGGTCCAACACCTAAGCTGTCAAGGGAAATGAAGAATGTTAGGGAGTGGAAATATGTGGAAGGTGAAAACAAACTAGAATATTCATGGTTTGTTAAATTCAAACAAGACAACAATAGAGAACATCTATATTTGTATTGTGTTGAGCTTGAACATGTGCAAGGAAATTATCAGCCACTTGGTTTGTTACGATATATATGTTTGGTGCCAGACACAGATATTGTTTATGCACTCGTGAAACAATCCAAGACTTATATCAAGATTAGATATTGTTTGAAATTGAGCAATTATAACAGGGATGAATGTTTTATAGAATTATGTGCATCTATCGTTGAAGACATTGAAAAAGACAATGTAAGTTAGTTTATTTTTAATTTTGTATCCTGTATTATTTTTAGTATCGTGTTAATGTTTTAATTTTATTTAACATAGAAATGTTATATTTTATTTTTACAGGATTTTGTTGACTGACTTTCACATATGTTAGTGGGGATTTTCTCTACAGATAAGAATATCATGGAAGTTATCAATTCCTTTCATATCGATAAGGCACAAGAAGGAAGGAAAAAGAAACAAAAAGTAATAGAGGTTGAAGCTATAGGAGTAGACAGACAACAACATGAAAAAAGAAAGAAAAGTCATCATTCTAGAAATCTTAAAAAGGTTACATTTGAAGATAAGGAAACTCATAATGAAGACTTTGTTGAGATGAGTCTCAATCATGTTGTCACTCCTTCTTGCAAGAGGAATAAATAAGATAAATGTAAAAGAGTGATGACTAGGGATGATTCCATTCATATTGATTATGAAGAAATCGTTCATTTAGTTGAAACTCATTTAAATTGTAAGAGGAAGAAAAAAATGTTGTTGATGATGAAGAAACCATTGTTAGCTCTGAATATTATAATGAAAGTCCTAAAGGTAGTAGAGAAATAACAACACCAAGTATTGATCTAGAGGATGGTATTATGAAAACAAAACAAAATTCCATTTGAAATAGATTGAGGATGACGAACTTATTTGATGATGGCCATACATTTCAGTTGAATGTGAAGCAGCTTTATAAACCCATAGAAGGGAAAGAAAAATATCAAATTAGTAAACTGCATCACTTGCATATTCACAATTTGAAAGCATTGATTAAGTATAATCCATATGCACATGTGGTTGACTACCTAGTTCTTTTTTACCCAATAGAAGTTTCTAGAAGGGATGAATTAGATAGATAGAAATGTTTTGACTACAAATATTATGTTATTTGAGGAAATCATTCTGCAAAGGCTAGAAGAGAATTGATGCAAGAATATCCCAATAACCTTTTTTTGATACAATCAAATGCACAATATATGTTGGTTTATCAAATTCATTTGCAAATTTATTGGCATGGGATCATAACATGGATAATGAGTATAGGATGTCCATGAATTTCATTCAAAGGGTGAGGTTTATTCATAATGATTTTTCTGAAGAGATCAAATGTTGACGTGAGTTTCATATGCAATGTTGTATGGAAATAAGCTTCCCAATTGATGATGAAAATGCAAAAGAAAAAAATTGCAAAGGAAGTGATGTATTCAGAATTGTGGATAGTTATTTTCAATTGGGATTTAGAACTGGATAGGTATAGGATTTGATAGATGATATCTTCAGTCTGTAGGAAAATATTGGTATAAAAAATCAGAGAGTTAAGAAGGATAAACCCTTAATATGTAGCACAAGTAAGACAGGTCCTGAAATCAAGAATATGCCCGAAGATATGACTATAACACCTTGGAGAAAGATACAAGGAGTGAAGGATGAGAAACTTATCATAGCTATATTATCACGTGTAAGGTCGGCTGAATTGTCAATGGAATAACTGTGTGATGAATTTAAAAAGTAAGTTTGTTGAGTTATTTTTATTTATGTTAGGACAAGAAAATTATTTTTTTTCAGTTTAACATATCAATGTTCTAAGTATTTTATTATATATATCATTATAACATTATTTATTTTTTGAATTTAGTCACAAGGTGTATATGAGAATACAAGAAGAAATGGTTAAGATGTTGAATGAAGAGAGTTGGGATAATGTTAAGCTCAACTATCCAAATTCAAGCTCTACAATAGTATTAAAACAATTTTTTGTTACATTCAAAAATATTTGTTGGTCTATTACATTCATATTATTCGTTTGTAGATTAATTTATTTATATTTAATTAGTTATAGATATATAATTAAATGTTTTTTTGTTTCATTAAAGATGCCAAAGAAGAATGCAGATGGAGTACCTGAAACCTTCAAAAAATTTATTCAAAAATCCAAGATTGAAAGAGAAAGAAGGAGACGTGTTTGACCCGTTGAACTTGACGACATCCTTGATCACTACATTTGGAATGGGATCGACATTATTCAATATAAAGTGATATTAGGTGATTTTGAACAAATTGCAAATATTGTTCCTAAAAAAGAATACTCCCTAGTTATTGCAGATATCCCTCATGGTTATAATATTCAAAACATTAGATATGATACTAAGCCTTATACTTACCAAGATTTCAATAAAGTGGTTATGGGATTTACGGAAGTCACAACATCGCCATTTTGGAGATTTTTGTTTTTTCATTCAGACACAACAAGGATTAGTACAATCAAGGTTCAAGGGAAAAGAAAAGACAACGATGCAGCTTAGTTGGTAAGATATTGAAATTGTTTGTTTAACGATTAAGATTAGAAATAAATTTTATTAATTCACAAGTTAATTGAATTTTCACTTATTTATGTTACAGGAACAAGCCTAATATTTAGAGCTCCAATAGAGAACCATTTACACCTGATATTGAGAGTATACATCTTGCAACCTGGACAAAAGATGATTCTTATAATTATGTTATTGTCAATGTAAAGGATGGAGGGAAGCCTAGTAGTTTATTGGTTTACAATGTTGTAGTCAGAAAGCTAACATGTGTTGAAAAGGATTTGAAAGGGAGATGATTAACATTTATCAAAAACCACAAGCATTAATTAATTATCTTATAGATACATTTTCAAATGAAGGATATTGGGTTTTGGATTTGTTCATGGGTTCAGGTAAGAATTATGATCTAAGAAATATGAAACCATATTTCAATCTTTTTTATTTTTAATTTATGTTGTTTTACATTATTTAACTTAATTATTTTTTTGTATTTGGTGATTAGGTATAACACTAGTGTGTTACTTACAGAAATGAAGAAATTGCATAGCCATTGAAAGTGACCCACTACAGTGTGGTTTTATTCAAAAAAGAATTAATGTTATTCCAACTCTTCTAGATGAAATGAAAGAATTTGACTTGAGGAAAGGATATTTTAATGAATCAAAGGTGGAAAAAATGTCAAAGGAACCTCAAGTACCATTAGGAGGATTCATTGGAAAGGATCACTTTGGAGAACTTGTGGATATCAAAGACCCAATGAAAGAGAAAAATGACATAATGGAAGCACAAAATGATGTCCAAGAAGATGATAATGTGTCTGTTGAGAATGATGAATTTGGTATATATGATATTTTTGATTAGTTTTAAGATGTCCTTGGAAAGGATGCTCAATTTTGCAAATTTTTTATGAGCTATAACTGTAATGTTTTGACCCTTAGGTTTTGAAATAAAATGAATATGTATCTTTTGTTGTTTTATGATGAATCTTTTTTATTATTTTATTTTTACATTTATTTGAATGTGAATCACTATACTAGGGAAAATGACATGAAAAGTTGCCTTTTTTTTACTTCAAATGTATAAAAATATGGAAAAATTTGTTAATTTTCTAAAAAAAAATCACTTTTTTTTGTTCAATTATGTCCATAAAAATGCTTTATTTGACATGTTATTTCAAATGGATTAGTACCAAAATGTATAGATTTTTTATTATATGACTTTAAAAAGTGTGTTTTTTTTGCAAAATATTTAAAAATAATGTTATTTAACTACAATTTTTTTCTATGCATTGATGTAAAGGTAAACAATGTGTTTAAAAATTATATTTTCCACTATATTTAAAAAGTATGGAACCATAAATTAATTAAGGAGACACAATTATATGAAAAATCTTAATTTCAAAAAATTAAATAGTATACAACATTTTTAACATTGAAATAAGCATGGAAAAATGATCAAAAACATCGTTGCAAAAAAAATTGAAAGTTTTGAAAATAGATGAAAAAAACATCATTGAAAAACAAAATTTAGAATAATTTGAAAATAGATGAAAAATAAGCATTTAAAAAAATAATGTGGATACAATATGGATAAGAAGATTTAAAATATCAAAAAACAACATAAAAAGGGAGGGGGGTGTGCTACCAGTACCACAACTTTTTAAAACGAGGTAAAAAATATGACCCAAAAAAAATGAGAACTCTATAGAGTTCTTGTTAAGTTGGTAATTGTGTTGTAAGAGGTACAAAATCCCAAGTATTGTTCATCATTAAAGAGATATACTCTTCATTCATTTTTGTACCCCAATCTTGATTACCTGGAGCTTCTGCAAATGTCATTGGATCATGAGTCTCTAAAACTTGAGCCAAAAGAGAAGAGGCTCATTGGAACTGTGAACGTGTTCGACTTTGATCTAAAGGATCACCAACAAGCTCACCAATTGTTTTTGTAACATCCCTCTCTTGCGAGCACATGTTATTGGCTTATCCTTGAGGACACTTGCGTGCAAGTGATCCGGTTATAGTATATGGTTATCTTTTTCGCTTATGGATTCTTGTGATGATGTTGATGAATTATGAGTTATGTTGTTTGATACATATGTATTGATAGATGCTATTGACGAGTTTCCCCTGAGTGTGCAGGACACTTGACAGATTGAGGATGCCGATGGAATCAATGGACCTCCTTGGACTCCCAATTGAGTCAGGGTGTGGATTGTATTGGTTTGAGTATTTCATTTATGCATATGTGAGATATGATCAATTATACTATGATGTTGTTTATGGATCATTGACAGTGTTTTGTTGATGGATGCAGGTTGACGATTTCTTTCTAATATGACTCACATAAGGAGTAAAGGTGTCATGCACATAGAACAGATATTGAGGGAGAGATGTGGTAGCACCCCTAACACAGCCTACTAGAACTCCTGTCATGACTCGAATTGTAGGTGAACGATTACCTAGTTCAAGAGGTCTACGATGTCGTGAGGGAAGAATGAGACAGTCGCTCATGAAGATTTATAAAGGGAACGCAATAAGGTAGGGTCATTATTCCTTAGAAGCCCCTAGTCTCTCACAAGGTCGTCTGAATGGATTATTGACTCCAAGGGTTGGACAACTACCACAACAAGTCAAAAGCGAGTGGAACCCTTGGAGCACGGAGTGTGTCTTGAAGGGCACATAGCATAATTAAAATTTGAATCAAAGGCCAGTGGAAACCTTGGAGAACAGAGTGTGTCTTGAAGGGAACGTTGCGTAATTAAAAGGTGAGTCAATGAATCTAGGTGGCCTAGAAAACTTTGAGTGAATGTTAAACCTTGTAAAATATTGAGCACTATCGAATTAATTAATTGATTAATTAATTAATTAAAGATTGAATTTATTAATCATAATCCCTAATGGTCTAAGATTTTGCAAATAAAAATTTAACTAAGCCTAAGTCTAAGTTAATGAGAGGACAAAAAAACTAATTTTATAAATTAAATAATGAGGGGATGAAATAAATCAATTTAAGAATCAATGAAATTAAAAAAATAAATCTAAAGGAGTGATTTAATACACTTTTGCAAGTAAATACCAAATTAGAATTTAAATTAAGAAAGGAATAAAGAATAAAATAATGTGTAAGCATAGAAAGGTATCTAGAGCCTAGTCTAACTAGAGAACATTCATATTTTAACTCAACCCAGTTTTAGAAAAGCGCCAGTCATTAATTGGGAATAAAGGGAATAAAGGGAAAACTAGGAGTGATTTTAGGAGCGCTTTTAGGATGGGTGAGGGAAATTGACTTTTAATTAAATTAAATTGTGGATTTACTTGTGCAACTAAGGGAACGAGTGACAAGTGTATGGGGGAAATAATTCCTAATTAATTTTTAAAAAATGAATTAAATGTGCAAATGGCAAGGTGTCATTAAGGAAATTCTATAAAAAAAATGGTTGATAAGAGGAAAGGGGGAGACTGGTTATGAGTAAGGTTATGCTGCAGAAATTATGGTTGGTTTTACTTGTGAGAGCTGGGATACCCATCTCGAGAGAGAGAGAGTGGTGGCTCTACCTTGCAAGGTGAGATGGGAGCTAGATGATTTTGGTTGTGTTTGTGTGTGGACCCTTGAGGCTCAGGGGGATAAGGGGGGAGAAGAGTACCCCTAGTGTTGGTTGGGAGGTACCGGTGAGGTCTCTGCGTATAGAAAGCGAGAGGACGTGCAGAATGCCTATTGCTGAAGATCATCTTCAGGTTCACCTTCGTCATCGGCTACGGTATTTTATTTAGAATTGTATTGCATTAATATTTAAGATGTACAAGATTTTAAACTTCATTGAATGGACATTGGTTCTGGTATTTATTTTTCTGTGAGATGTAAGTAGAATATAGATGGTCCATGCAATTTTCTGTAAGAAGTATTTAGAATAAAAATGGTTCTGCAAGATGTACTTTTTCCTCAGAGTTTAATTATCTCGGTCATTTCAAATTCCATGGAAATTCCACAGTCCTCGATTGTTGCATGTCCCTTGGTGTTTTCTGGAATTCATGTTAATCTCAACTTAAACGAATTGCATTTTTCTTTCTCTACATTTTTTTCTTCTTTGTATTATCATTGGCCATCACTAGGGAAATGGCCATGCAATTTCCCATGGCTTAAGCTCTACGTTTTTGGGAGCCAAAGGATTTGTGTCTTCACCCTTTTCCCAGTAAAATACCATCAATATTCTCTATGTTTTTTGGAGCCAAAGGCTTTGCACCTTCACTCTTTTTCCCAGGGAATTTAACCAATGGATACACCTGCGATTTTGTTTTCCCTCAACGCATTTAACCAATGGATACACTTGTGATTTTGTTTTCCCTCAACGCATTTAACCAATGGATACCACCTACATTTGGTTTTCCCTCAGCACATTAAACCAATGGATACCACCTACTATTTTTCCCTTTTCCTTGTCCCTACAGATTTCCTTTAAAGATCTCTACGATTGGCATGCATCTTCTGTGAATTTTTATGGGTATTATAACCACTGCAAATTTCCTTTAAAGATATCTATGATTGGCATGTATCTTTTGTGAATTTGTATGGGTATTATAAACCCTGAAAATTTCCTTTAAATATCTTTGTGATTGGCATATATCTTCTGTGAATTTTTATGGGTATTATAACCCCTGCGAATTTTCTTTAAAGATCTCTACAATTGGCATATATCTTCTGTGAATTTTTATGGGTATTATAAACCCTGGGAATCTCCTTTAAAGATCTTTGTGATTGGCATGTATCTTCTGCGAATTTGTATGGGTATTATTCCCTCTGTGTTTTTAATTACACCAGCTTGGAAAACCCTTCTTTAACCCTTGTGATTTAAGGCATTCGCCCAACTTGGTATCCATTACATTTCCTAGTGTTTTCATCTTGTATTCACCTCTGCTCCTTCACTCTTTTTCCCAGTGCATTTTTATCATTACTCTCTACTTTTTAGGGATCCAAAGGCTCTGCATCCTCACTCTTTTGCTCAGCGAATTTGTCAGGAGTAACCCTGTGATTTCCCCTGCTTTCCTCTATGTTTGCACATCAAAACATTCCCAGCAAAAACGATTCATCTCATGCGATTTGATACCTTCTTTCTTTGCATTTGATTGGAATGGTACCCTGTGTTTCATTCCTTAGCTCAATGAAAACCTTTTAATCCTTGTGATCTTGTCTTTACCTTTTTGATACCTCTCTACTCTTGGGCTTCGATGGCATTGCTAAAGCGTTCACTTCCATATCATTTATTAGAGTGTGTATTTATTTGTGCACTACACATCGGAGTATTTAGTTCGGATGTTTTCATTATACATTACTTCGTATTCCAGTTCTCTTGTAAATCATTATGGAATCCTCATCTAACTTATGTAGATTGTATTATAGTTATCTAGACACATTTTTTAATGTTATTTATTTTAAAGTTCATTACTTTTAGAATGGTGCAATAATGTAGTTAGTTTCTATCCTGGGAGCCATCTAATTATGTTTGACATTATGACCAATAGGAATGATATTCATCTAACTAGTACTATCCACTACTCCTGGAAGTCTAACATGAATACTAGTAGAGAACTAAGAGATTGTTCATGATCACCTTGGGAGCATAAATTGAACCTTAGGATCCCCTAAAAAGAGACAAGTGGGATAACTGAATAATAAATCATCACGTGGATTCATTGGCATGTTATTTTGAAGATATTAACTTTCATGTTTAAGGAATTGGCAACCCATTTCGAATAGATTCCCTTGCGCTTTGGATTATGATGATGATTAAGTAATTAGATTGCCTTGCGTTATGGACTAATGATTACGCCTATAGATTACTCGCGCGCATTGTAATAATGTCGATATATGATTCTTAAGTATATGGATTAATTGTGCACATTGAATGATGTTGATTTATGTTTAATCTGGTAATTATATCATGCGTGCACCTTGAAAATAATGTTGATTATTGTGGAATTCAATGATTGTTTACTCGTGCGCCCTGAAGTAAAGTAGATGTCTTCTTTTGCGCCTTGAAAATAAAATAAAGTTGATTACACTGTGCCTTAAACTTATTTCGTGGTATGATTGATTTAGTGATTAATTTCTCTTATGCCTTGGAATTTATTTGATGTGTGATTGGTTATTAGAACACTATTGCACCATTCATTATCATTGATGGTGTTGATATAGCTAGTCGGTTTTTGGACTTGATTGTGTTAGTGGGATATAGACACCTCCTTGCTCCTCAGAAAATTTGCCAGCCCTAGGACCTTAAATGGTCAAAATCAATTGGATGAATCCTGGGCTTGAGCGTTGCTTATGTGTCTTGGAGGTCCTAACCTTGCAGGGTAGGTTGGGTGGGTAGTTTATCTGTGTTATCTTGGGTGGGTAGTTTATCTGTGTTATCTTTATGTGATGAGTTGATCTTGTGTCACCATCTATGATTCTTGTTGATTATGTGTTGTTATCTAATGTGATGATGTGTTAATTGTGTGTAGATACTAATTGTGTTGATGCATTGGTTGCATCGTTATTGATTATGACGATGAGTCACTTGTAATGATTTTGATTATGATGTCATTGATTATGCACTGCTATGAATTATGTGTTGATGTTACTTTCCTTATGTATCTAATGAAAAAAAAAAAACTTTATCTCTTGTGCTTCATTTTTCCTAGTCATAACGGAGGGGCCGTTACATATGGTATCAGAGTAGGTTCAACCCTGTGATTGTGGATCATCACGCCTTCCTCTATATTATACATTGATCAATCGTTTATCGATAATTTAAAATTAAAATTTTCCCTACGGTAATCTTGGATAGAGGATGTCGTGGAGGTAGACGACATTGTGCTAGCGAAGGAGGTGTGATGCCTTCAGTAGCATCCACGCCAGAGCGGTCTAAACCCAAACGAGAAAAAAAATTCTTGGGCAGGAGTTGATTGTTGTAAGGGATGTGGTTGGTCAGAAGAGGTCCTTCCAGAGAATGTTAAGGGCCTTGATTAACCGACTAATTAGAGATGAGGCCAGGGCACCTATGCCTGATGAGGGTTCACTTCGCACTCCAACTAGTAGTGGTAACATTCATGAGGAACTCGAGAAGGTTATGTTTCTCTACTTCATGGGTGCCACGGACGGATCAGCCACCAAGGTATGGTTGGAGAACATGGAGATATTCTTTGCACTTCACGATTACACCTCCAACATGAAGGTCTGCATGGCAGCCTTTCTGCTGAAGGGGAGCTCTCTTCTATGGTGGAAGACGCTCCTACCGCAACTAAACATGGTCGTCAAAGACATGTCATGGGAAATGTTTGAGGAGCGGTTATGGGAGAGGTATTTACCAGAGGAATTCATTTAGCTCCATCTCATTGAGTTTAACACCTTACAATAGGGTGGTCATACGTTTCTGGAGTATGAGGCCCGATTCATGGAGCTGCTTAGGTATTCTCCACATCTAAACACCAAGAAGCTCAACGTCAACAAGTTTTTGTTCGGACTTAACATCATCATTTGTTCGAAAGTGAGGATCCTAATTCCTTAGACATTTCACGATGCAGTCCAGAAGGCCATCATAGCTGAGGAAGAGTTGAGCAACGAAGGTCAGATAAGGACTCATGCGAGACTGACAGGATAGGCAACAACTAGTGCACATCAGCATCAAACACCAGCTAGACATTCATCATGGTATCGAGGTACTCTGAGAGGATCCACATTCATGACACCACGGCGACTGACTCCTCAACAGCAGACTCCCTAAATAGGACCACATCACGAGCAACAACGTCATCTGAAACAACAGTAGTTTAGGAATGTTCAGCAGAACAAAGCAGGGTTTCAGGTTGGTGGACCAGCAACTTCTACTTCGAGGACTAGGAGTACTGGATCGAAGAATGGATGTTGGACATGTGGAGAGCCAGATTACCAATGATATTTTCCGGTTGAGAGGGTCAGAACAGCCGAGTCAGACGAAAACACTATAGTTGGATATTTGGTCAAGGCCCATAGGATTCATGCAGCGGTGAATAACTACCAGGCCGAGCACCAGTCTACTGTTCTCAAGATGTCAGGTACCATCACTGACTAGACCTTTAGTATTTTGATAGATCTCGGTGCTACAGAGAGCTTTATTTATGGTGCAATGCTAAAAATAATTAAGGTAAAGGTATTCAAACAGGACGAGTTTAGCTATGTGGAAATAGCTTCAGGTGCCAAGCAGAAGGTTAGAGGAAAGGTTACGGACTGTAGCCTCAACTTGGGAGATTTTATGATGAAGGCCAACATGTACATCACGATCTTAGGATCTTATGACATCATCATTGGTATGGACTGGTTGGAATCGCATGATTTGATACTCAACTATAAGATGAAACGAATGATTTTGGTCGATGATGAGGGACGAAGACTAGCGATTGTAGGAAGAAACCAGGGATTTTCCCTAAGGTTCATTTCTTCCCTACATCTATGGAAGAGAATGCGCAAATGATGCAAGATATATGAAATCTTAGCATTGAACAACAAGGGTGTGGCGGAAGGCTTAGAAAACCTTCTGGTGGTACAAGAGATTGCAGACGTATTCCCAAAAATGTTACTAGGTTTGCCTCCCAAAAGAAAGATGAAATTTACCATCGACTTAAAACCTCGAACTGAACCGATAGAAAAAATATCTTATCGAATGTTGACCCCTGAGTTATAGGAGTTGAAAATGAAATTGAAGGAGTTGTTGGACCTAGGACTTATACGTCCAAGTGTGTCACCTTGGGGTGTGCCTGTTATTTTCATAAGGAAGAAGGATGGGTTGTGGAGACTCTGTATTGACTATCGTTAATTGAACAAGGAAATGATCAAGAACCAATATCTATTTTCAAGAATAGATGATTTTTTTGAAATGAAAGGAACAGTGGTGTTTTCAAAGATCGACCTAAGATCATGATATCACCAGTTGCGAATCAAGGAAGAGGACATTCCCAAAACCACATTCAAGACAAGGTTTGGGCATTATGAGTTTACCATTTTACCGTTTAGACTGACAAACACCCCAGGGGTATTCCTAAGCTTGATGAATGGGGTGCTCCATGAATTCTTGGGAAAAAAAATTCAAGTATTCATTGATGACATATTTATATATTCTCGGACGATAGAAGAACATGATGATCATTTGTGCTTGGTACTACATTGTTTACGAGAAAACAAATTATATGGGAAACTATCGAAATTCTATTTTTATCAATCAAGGATTCATTACTTAGGGCATGTTATCTCCGACAAAGGCATCATTGTGGATCCATTGAAGGTAGAGGATATTATGGAATGGACTACACCAATGAACGTACCATAAGTATGTAGCTTTATGGGTTTAGCAGGATATTATCGACGGTTCGTAGAAGGTTTTTCAAAGATAGCAATTCGATCATGGAAATGTAAAAGAAAAACAAGAAGTTTGTATGGACTGAGAAATACGCAGAAGAATTTTGAAGGCTCAAGGAGCTGTTAACGCGAACACCGATAATAAAAGTCCCCGACATGGCCAAGGAATTCTTGGTATGCACAGACGCATCCAAATAAGGCTTAGGTGGAGTCTTGATGCAAGACGGTCAAGTGATCGCTTACATATCAAGGAAATAATGAAAGCATGAGGAGAACCACGTGACGCATGATTTGGAGTTATTGGCCATTTTGTATGCCCTGAGAGTGTGGAGACACTACCTGATTAGACAAAAATTTGAACTAAAAACAAACCACTGTGGTCTGCAACACTTTTTTACACAAAGTGAATTGAATGCATGACAAAGGCGTTGGTCAGAATTGCTTAGTGAATACGATTTTGAGATTACTTATATAAAAGGAACATTGAACAGAGTGGCAGATGCATTGAGTCGGAGACTACAGATATTTTCGGTGATAACTCTTCAGACGAATATTCGTGAAAATATTCTAACTATACAGTGCGACAATGATTGGTATAAAGAGGTTAAGGAAAATATCAGACAAGACACCATGTTGGTACCAAAATTTCAATGATTTACAGTGGAAAACAATGGATTGATGAGGTATAATAACTGGATTTACATACTGCCTAACGATGATTTGAGAATTTTGATCTTAAGCGAAGCTCATAGAGCAGTGTACATGGCTCATCCAGGAATCACAAAGGTGAGGGCAGACCTTAAGCCCTTATTCTTCTGGAAAGGAATGAAGGCAGAATTAGTTATCTACGTGGCGAGGTGTCTAGAATGTCAATGAGTGAAGGATGAACATAGACATCTGGTAGGATTACTACAACCACACGCTATTCTGAAATCTAAAAGGGAGGTCATTTTGATGGACTTCATTGTTGAATTTATGCTGACAAAAAGGAGGCACAACTCAATTTTTGCGGTATCTGACACATTAACAAAGAGTGTGCATTGTATTCCGGTGTGTATGATGTATCAGGTGCCATACATAGCTATAATTTTGTCAGCAACATTGCGAGGTTTCCTGGCATGCCAAAAAGAATCATGTCTAATATAGGGTCGGTGTTTACAAGATGGTTGTGGACTAGTTCCCATGAGGCCTTGGGAACACAACTAAAATTTAGTACAACATATCACCCTGAGACAGATGGGTTGACAGAAAAAATGAACCAAATTTGTAAGGTATGTTGCGTATGTATGTGTTGGACCAACAGAAACATTGGGAAGAGTTCTTGCCACTGGTCGAGTTTGCGTACAACAACGGCTATCAAGGTACCATTAATATGGCACCATTTGAGTTTCTTTAGGAGCGACTGTGTTGGATACCATTGAGTTGGGATCGACTTGAGGATATGGTCCTAGTAGGACCAGAAGAGATCCAAGAAATGGAAGAACAAATGCAATCGATAAGACAAGGGATTAAAGAAGCACAATATCGGCAAAAGAATTATGCTGATGTGCATCACGTTGACAACAATTATGAATATGGCAAGAAAAAATTCTTGTGAATAAACCACAAAATAGTTCGATAAGGTTGTGGAAAGGATGGGACCATTGGCTTATCAATCAGCCTTGCCTGATTCTCTGAGGTGTATGCACGATGTTTTTCATGAATCTGTTTGCAACATTGAGTTAATGATCCTACACATGTGATTGAAATGAGTTCCTTACAGGTGTCGGATGAGGGTGCATTCATGGTGGAGCCATTATGCATCCTGGACCATCACATTCGACAGCTACGACATCAAATAGTTGTTCAGGTCAAGGTCCAGTAGGACAATTATAGTTCACACACGGCTACCTGGGAGGACGCATATGATATGTGCCAGTTGTTTCTGTGTTTGTTGATATATTAGACATATGGATCTTGTAGATACTTTTTATTACTACATTTTATATACTGTACAACTTTGGGATGAAGTTTAAAACAAGAGGGGGTCTATGTAACATCCCTCTCTTATGAGCACATGTTATTGGCTTATCCTTGAGGACACTTGTGTGAAAGTGATCCAGTTATAGTATATGGTTATTTGTTTCAATTGTGGATTCTTGTGATGATGTTGATGGATTATTATTTATGTTGTTTGATATCTATGTATTGACAAATGTTATTGATGAGTTTCCCCTGAGTGTGTAGGACATTTGATAGATTGAGGATGTTGATAGCATCAATGTACCTCCTTGGATTCTGGATTGAGTCAGGGAGTGGATTGCATTGGTTTGAGTATTTCATTTATGCATATGTGACATATGATCGATTATACTATGATGTTGTTTATGGATCATTGACAATGTTTCATTGATGGATGCAAGCTGGCGATTGCTTGATAATCTGACTCACATAAGGAGTAAATGGTCCATGCACATAAACCAGATATTGAGGGAGAGGTGTGGCAGCACCCCTGACATAGCCTACTAGCACTCCCACCATGACTCGAATTGTAGGTTAACAATTACCTAGTTCGAGAAGTCCATGATGTCGTGAGGGAAGACTAAGACAATCTCTCATGAAGATTTCTAAGGGGCATGCAATAAGGCAGGGTCCTTATTCCTTATAATCCCTTAGTCTCTCACAAGGTATCCTAAATGGAGTATTGACTCCAAGGGTTAGACAACTACCAAAACTAGTCAAATGTGAGTGGCACCCTTGGAGCATGGAGTGCGTCTTGAAGGGCATATCACATAATTAAAATTTGAATCAAAGGCGAGTGGCACCCTAGGAGAACAGAGTGTGTCTTGAAGGGAACGTAGCGTAATTAAAAGGTGAGTCAATGAATCTAGGTGGCCTAGAAAACTTTGAGTTAAACCTTGTAAAATCTTGAGCACTGTTGAATTAATTAATTGATTAATTAATTAATTGATTAATTAATTAATTGAAGACTGAATTTATTAATCATAATCCCTAATGGTCTAATATTTTGCAAATAAAAATTTAACTAAGCCTAAATGTAAGTTAATGAGAGGACAAAAAAACTAATTTTATAAATTAAATAATGAGGGGATGAAATAAATCAATTTAAGAATCAATGAAATTAAAAAAATAAATCTAAAGGAGTGATTTAATACACTTGTGCAAGTAAATACCAAATTAGAATTTAAAATAAGAAAGGAATAAAGCATAAAAGAATGTGTAAGCATAGAAAGG
This sequence comes from Picea mariana, assembly GCA_032191745.1. NCBI lineage: Eukaryota > Viridiplantae > Streptophyta > Pinopsida > Pinales > Pinaceae > Picea > Picea mariana. The sequence continues at coordinate 201,815 of JASDQU010099832.1, forward strand.
TATCTAGAGCCTAGTCTAACTAGAGAACATTCCTATTTTAACTCAACCCAGTTTTAGAAAAGCGTCAGTCATCAATTGGGAATCAAGGGAATAAAGGGACAACTAGGAGTGATTTTAGGAATGCTTTTAGGATGGGTGAAGCAAGTTTACTTTCAATTAAATTAAATTGAGGATTTACTTGTGCAACTAAGGGAACGGGTGACAAGTGTATGGGGGGAATAATCTCTAATTAATTTTTAAAAAATGAATTAAATGTGCAAATGGAAAGGTGTCACTAAGGAAACTCTATAAAACAAATGGTTGACAGGAGGAAAGAGGGAAACTGGTTATGAGTAAGGTTATGCTGTAGAAATTTTGACTGGTTTTACTTGTGAGAGTTCGGATACCTAGCTCGAGAGAGAGAGTGGTGGCTCTACCTTGAGAGGCGATCAGGGAGCTAGAGGATTCTGGTTGTGTTTGTGTGTGGCCCCTTTGCAACTCGAGGGGCTAAGGGGGAAGAATAGTACCCCTAGCATTGGTTGGGAGGCACAGGTGAGGTATTTGTGATTAGCAAGAAGGAGGACGTGTGGAACACTTGTTTTTGAATATCATCTCTAGGTTTACCTTCATCATCGACTACAGTATTTTATTGAGGATTGTATTGCATTAATAATTAAGATGTACAATCTTTTAAACTTTGCCAAATGGACATTGGTTCTGGTATTTATTTTTCTATGAGATGTAAGTAGAATATAGATGGTCCATGCAATTTTCTACAAGATGTATTTATAATAAAAAAGGTTATGAAAGATGTAATTTTTCCTCAGAGTTTAATTGTATCAGTGATTTAAAATTCCATATAAATTCCACAGTCCTTGATTGTTGCATGTCCCTTGGCATTTTTTGGAATTCTTGTTAATCTCAGCTTAAACGAATTGCATTTTTCTTTCTCTACATTTTTTTTCTTTGTATTATCATTGACAAGCACTAGGGAAATGGCCATGCAATTTCCCATGGCTTAAGCTCTGCATTTTTGGGAGACAAAGGCTCTATGTCTTCACCCTTTTCCCAGTGAGACACCATCCATAGTCTCTGCATTTTTTGGAGCCAAAGGCTTTACACCTTCACTCTTTTTCCCAACGAATTTAACCAATGGATACACCTACGGGTTTTTTTTTCCCTTAGCACATTGAACCAATGGATACACCTGCGATTTTGTTTTCAATTAGCACATTTAACCAATGGATACCACTTGCGTTTAGTTTTCCCTCAGCACATTTAACCAATGGATACCACCTATGATTTTTCCCTTTTCCTTGTCCCTGGGAATTTTCTTTAAAGATATTTGTGATTGGCATGCATCTTCAGTGATTTTTTATGGGTATTATAACCCCTGCGAAATTCCTTTAAAGATATCTATGATTGGCATGTATCTTCTATGAATTTTTATGGGTATTATAACCCCTGCGAATTTCCTTTAAATATATTTGCGATTGGCATGTATCTTCTACGAATTTTTATGGGTATTATAACCCCTGTGAATTTCCTTTAAAGATCTCAACGATTGGCATGTATCTTCTGCGAATTTTTATGGGTATTATAACTCCGGTGAATTTCCTTTAAATATCTTTGCGATTGGCATTATCTTCTACAAATTTTTATGGGTATTATCCCCTCTGTGTTTTTAATTACACCAGCTTGGAAAACCCTTCTTTAACCCTTGTGATTTAAGTCATTTTCCCAGTTTGGTATCCATTACATTTCCTGACATTTTCATCTTGTATTCACCTATGTGCCTTCACTCTTTTTCCCAAATAATTTGCATCATTACTCTCTGTGTTTTTGGGAGCCAAAGGCTCTGCGCCCTCACTCTTTTGCTCAGCTAATTTTCTAGGAGTAACCCTGCGATTTCACCTACTTTCCTATGTGTTTGCGCATCAAAATATTCCTAGCAACAACGATTCATCTCATGCGATTTTCTACCTTCTTTCTATGTGTTTGATTGGAATGGTACCTTGCATTTCATTCCTTAGCTCAGCAAAAACCTTTTAATCCTTACGAGCTTGTCTTTAGATTTTTGATACCTCTCTACTCTTGGGATTCGATGGCATTGCTAAAGAGTCCACTTCCATATCATTTATTAGACTGTGTATTTATTTGTGCACTACACATTGGAGTATTTAATTCTGATGTTTTCATTGTACATTACTTTGTATTCCAGTTCTCTTTTAAATCATTACGTAATCCTCTTTTAACTTATGTAGATTGTATTATAGTTATCTAGACACACTTAGTTTACATTCTGGGAACCATCTAATTATGTTTGACATTATGACCAATAGGAATGAGATTCATCTAACTAGTACCACCCACTACTCGTGGAAGTCTGACATGAATACTAGTAGAGAACTAAGGCATTGTTCATGGTCACCTTGGGAGCATAAATCGAACCTTGGGATCCCCTAAAAAGAGACAAGTGGGATAACTAAATAATAAATAATCATGTGGACTCATTGGCATGTTATATTGAAGATATTAACTTTCATGTTTAAGGAATTGGCAACCCATTTCGAATAGATTCCCTTGTGCTTTGGATTATGCTGATGATTAAGTAATTAGATTACCTTACACTATGGACTAATGATGATGCATGAATGATTATGCCTTTAGATTACTCGTTTGCATCGTAATAATGTTGATGTATTATTCCTAAGTACATGGATTAATTGCGTGCATTGAATGATGTTGGTTTATGTTTAATCCAGTAATTAGATCATGCACGCACCTTGAAAATAATTTTGATTATTGTGGAATTCAATGATTGTTTACTTGCACGCCCTAAAGTAAAGTAGATGTATGATTTTGCACCTTGAAAATAAAATAAATTTATTACATTGCGCCTTAAACTTATGTCTAGGTATGATTGATTTAGTAATTAATTTATCTTGCGCTTTGGAATTTATGTGAAGTGTGATTGGTTATTAGAACACTATTGCGCCTTTGATTATCGTTGATGTTGTTGATATAGATAATTGGTTTTTGGACTTGATTGTGTTAGTGGGATGTTAACACCTCCTTGTTCCTCAGAACAGTCGCCAACCCTGAGACCTTAAATGGTCAAAATCAATCGAATGAATCATGGGCTTGAGCATTGTTTATGTGTCTTAGAGGTCCTAACCTTACAAGGTAGGTTGGGTGGGTAGTTTCTCTCTGTTATATTTATGTGATGAGTTGATCTTGCATCAAAATTTATTATTCTTGTTGATTATGTGTTGTTAACTAATGTGATGATGTGTTAATTGTGTGTCGATACTAATTATGTTGATGTGTTGGTTGCGTCATTATTGATTACAATGATGAGTCATTTGTAATGCTTTTAATTATGATGTTATTGATTATACACATCTATGAATTATGTGTTGACTTTACCTTCCTTATGTATCTATGCAAAAAAAAAAAAACTTTTCCTCTTGTGCTTTGTTTTTCCTAGTCGTAACGGAGGGGTCGTTACAATTTCTCATGTGGAACGGACCCATCTAGGAAGTGGTGTTGGTGGTGCAAGTTCAGGTTCAATGGACTCATCTATAGGAAGTTGAGCAAGAGAGGTGAATTTTCATCTTCAATGTCATCATCTATAGAAGAAGAAATGATATTAGGAACAAACGCCAAAGGTGGCTTGTAGGCCAAAGAAGGCACAAACACCAAATTATGCTCACAAGCCAAGAGATTTTCATCAAATTTAACATCTCTTCTAATAATAATTTCATTACAATGTGGATGAATAAGTTTGTAACCTTTGACATCTTTATATAACCAACAAATATACACTTCTCACTTTTAGGCTGCAATGCTTTCCTTTTCTCATCAGGAATGTGAGCCCATGCTACACTGCCAAATACATGGATGTGACTTACATCTGGCTTAAGTTTATTCTGTGCTTCTTCCGATGTTATGTTTTTCAAAGCTTTTGTGGGAGTGTTATTTACTATTATATAATTTGCATAATTAATAGCTTCCTCCCAATAATTTAGACTTAATCCCTTAGATTGGATCATACAATTAGCCATTTATTTTAAAGTGTGTTTCTTTCTCTCATCAACACCATTTTGATGTGGTGTATATGGAACTATGTGTTGCATTCGGATGCCCAGTGTAGTGTAGTATCTTTTAAATTATTGTTCACATATTTGCCTAAATTATTTGTTCTTAACCTTTGGAGTTGATGTCCAGATTGTTTTTCTACAAGGGCTTTGTAGACAAAAAACTTGTCAAAAACTTCAATCTTAAGTATAAGGAATTAAACCCAAGTGCGTTTGGAAAAGTCATCAATGAAACTTCATAAATACTTGCACCCATAAAAATAATGAAAAGAAAGTGGACCACACAAGTCACTGTGAACAAGCTGCAAAGGCATCGAGGTGAGCCAAGAGGCACGTTTGTCAAAACACTCTCAATGATGCTTGCTGAGAACACAACCAACACAAACACAATCTCTGTATGAAACAAGAGGAAGATTCGTCACCATCTATTGATTACATAGTTGTTGCAATGAGTGACAGTTTAGATGAACAAACTAGAAAGTTTGTTCAGGTTATCGCTATGAGCAACAAAATATGATAACCCAAAGTTGTCAAACTTGTACAACTTGGTAATATCATCAGAAATTCCAGTTGCAAGAACATGTTGAGGATATTTTAGATCCTTGATTACAACTTGGTGAGTTGAAAACTCTATAGTTTTACCTTCACCTGAATGAGTGATTTGATATATTGATATAAGATTGTAGGAAAGACTTGGAACACATAATACATCATTAAAATGACCATTATCTACTTGAAATGTTCCAAACCCTACAACACTAAGAGATATATCATCACCAACAAATATTTTCTTGGTGTTACATTCGTTTTGAGTAGAAAATATGTATTTATCCTTATCCATATGATAAGATGCTTCAGAATAAATGAGCCACTCATCAGAAGAAGAAGTAGAAGTTTCATTGAAGGAGAAACCAAAAGCAAAAAGTTCATTTCCATGAGAAGAAGAAGAAGTATAATCTATATTGATGTTGTGCTTCTTCATCGTTGCTTCTAAAGCTACCATCTTCTTAAAACATTTGGACTCATCATGACTATCTTTTCCCAAAGTAATCTGGTACAATCCTTTACCTCTTAATAAATCCTCCATATGGGATTTCCATTGGAAATAGTTGGTGTTGGTAAGAAAAAGATCACTGGGAGAATCCATATTAAATATTCATAGAATATGAATTAAAATATGAAGTTGATGGTCTGGATGGAAAGATCTCAAAAAATTGGGTTGTTTAAAAAAAAACGACACTGAAAACAGACTTTGGATGTGAAAGCTATTCCCTTTTGAAAAAAACACATAAACAGTAACCAAAGAACCACGTGGTAGGTAGAAGTTGGTCCATGTGGTGATACTCGTGCTATAAACCTCACTTTTACAAATAATTTTCTTATGAAGTGACCCACTTTTATAGAATAAACAGATATCACTTTTACAATGAAGTTACTTTATAAAAAAAATTTACATGAAAAATAAATAACTTTAAAATAAAATACTAAAGCTACTTATAGTGATTCACTTTTATAATTTAAGTGAAATAAACTTTGCAATGGATGCATGAACTTTTTCAAAAAAATTAACAAAAAAGAGACTTGAATTCAAGACCTCTTACTTAATAAAGCAATTGTTAACCAAGTGAGCCAGTGCAAAACATATTATATTGATTAGAGAGATGATTATGGGTGTTGTTGTTGTTGTTGTGGAAGATGACCTTGGAGAGTGCGCTCATAAAAAACTATTTTCACACAAGAAAAAAAAAAATCTTCTCAATGGAAACAAGGGTTATATCTCGGTTATCTTACCCAAAAAATGCAAGTTTTCCCTCTATTTCTTATTTACCAAGATTGCACATAGCGCACGACAAAGAGAATACATAGACAGGAAAACCCTTTCTGATACATTTCTGATTTGTCGAGATCGCACAGGTAACAGGGAAAAGAGTATACACAGATTGAAAAGAGTAGAAATCTAAAAATTAAAAATAGAAAACTGAAATATCATCTCTGCAAAAAATTAAAAAGGCGTATCTGAGCTGTATACCTCTGGATCTGAATGAAATGGTTGTATCTTGGGAAAACGAAAACCTTTTCGAGTTAAAAAAAAAGTGTTCCTAATTGAAACAAGTGCTCTGAATGCAATGGAATAGTCCTCTCAACCTATAAATGTACAAAAATGGAAAAAATAGAGATGAGAAAATACGACTTCACTATCTCAATCTACAACGGGAGCAGGTCTTAAAATGTGCTCTAATACCATGTTCGACAACACAACTATTCCAACATAAGACAATCACCTTCAATAACCACTCACACAACCAGATCAAATATCAACACACTGATATTTTGATGTGGTAGAAATGATACAGGGAAACATCCACGACCCCAACCAATGTGGCCACTTGAAGCAATTTATTAATGCAAAAGAAAAATATTACAAATAGATTTACAAGATATTTTCTCACAATCAATCATCGGAAAATGACCCTCCATGCTCTTTAAATAGATATCATGAACCAATCAAGTTTTAAGCCATGGATCAATGTAGCCATTAAGATCAAAGAGAAGATGAACCGTGAGATCACTCTGTGTTGGGAACATATTGTGAGCGTCAGATTTCCTAACTACAAATGCATATTAATTCATACTAAAGAAACACATTAAGAAATATACTTTTATCTAATGACACATTAGACCAAGTTGATATTAACTAACTCATAAGTGTCTAAATATCCTAACAATAATGTATATGCATTTATTGTAAAAACAGTTATATAGGTCAATATTGTTAATGTTGTAATAATAATAACTCATTCATTTTTCCAAAGGACACCCCCTACATGTATTTATATACACGTCCATTGTATTCAACGATTCATAATCTCTCTCTCTCTCTCTATGTGTGTGTGTGTGTGTGTGTGTGTGTGTATTGAGATTTCTTTATGCATTCATGAAGTGAATCATTAGGTTTTCTTCACATAGAATGCAAAATATCTTAATGGCATACACATTGAACTTTTAGGCCAAAGACTCTCTAGTAAGGGCTCATGTTGCAATTTCTAGGTGATGTTCATGGCACTTGAGAATGAAAAGGTTAAATTATGTTTTAAGGCCCTTATTTCCACCGTTAACCATGTTTAGTCCATGAAACCCATTTCCAATCCACAAAACCTACTCATGGTTCTCTTATCTCACTTGGATACCCACAAGAACCCTTACAAAGAACTCATGTATTCATTCAAGGAATCATTCAAGGCTCTTGAGCCTAAGAAGTTTCAACAATATCCCAAGGTACTTCTTTTTGTTCCTCAACCATTGATAAGGCCCAAAGATCGATCCTTAACGTGTAAAACCTCCTAATGACATACATATCCAACTATGATGCCAAATACCCCCTGGATAGGGCCTATGTTGTGGTTTGCAAGTGTTTTTCATGGAAATTGAACCTAAGAAGCTATATGTAGGGCATCAGGACCAATTTTTCTCCTCCTCTAACCATAATGCTTGAGCTTGAGAAGCTTAATTTAGGGCTTGAGCCCCTTGTTATCCATTGACCATGTTTTAGGCATCAAAACCCATTTCCACTACACAAAACCTACAAATGGTTCTTGTGCCTTGACACCCATTTTTAGTGAACAAAACAAACTCATGGTGCATGTATCTCACTCAAAGGCCAAAGAACCCCTACAAAGTTCTTGTGTGTTTTTTAAAGGACTTGTTCAAGGCTATTGAGCTCAAGAAGCTTCAACAATATCCTAAGGCACTTGTTTTCATTCTTTGATAATGGTTAAGGCCACATGACCCATCCATGGTGTGCAAAACCTTCTAATGGAATCCATATCCAACTTGAATCATAAAGACCCTCTAGAGAGATGTTGTTACATGTTTTTTTTCATGGTTCTTAATTTCAAGAAGCTTGTTTTTAGGCCTAAGGGACTTTTTTCCCTCCCTTGACGTTAGTTAGACCTTGAGAAAAATTCCTAGTGTGTTCAAGATTTATTCATCATGCATGTATTTCAATAACATGCTAAAGATACTCTACAAGGGTCTTGTGTTATGGTTCAGTGACACCTTCATAGTGCTTGAGCTTGATAATTTTTGTTTAGGGCCTAAGGTTATTATTTCCCTCCCCCAATATTCTGTGAATCTATTGTTTCCCTACCATGACCATGGTCAAGGCCCAAGACCCAACCTCGGTGCTCAAGGTATCGTTTTGGCACCCATATCCAAATCCTAGGTCAAACACTCCCTAATGAGGACTCATGGAACTATATAGCCTAAGAATATTCATGGGTTGTAGGTGTTGTTTAAGGAACTTGATCTTAATAAGCTTCATTTAGGGTGCAATCCATGTGTTTCCCCTGTGAACATAATTATGCCTTAAGACCCATTTACATTACAAAAAAATTACTCATGGCACTGATATCCCACTTAGACACTAAAGAACTATGTCCATGGTCCACACCCATTCCTAGTTAGTCTCGAGACCTATTCATGGTTGACAAAACCTCATTTTTTCTCTTAATGTTTTGTTGATTGTTTGGGTCAATTTGTGAACCATTTAATCAATTGGGTCTATTTGCATGAATGAGTTACAACTAGTAGATTCCCTAGTATATTAAAAAATATTTTTTAACTACTCCAACTATCTATGTATATGAGGCTTCTAATGTGATTAGAGAGGTCCAAGATTAAAGAGAATTTCTTAGAAGGATTTTTGTTTTTATGAGATCTTGGTTATCGCTCTTCCTGACAACTATGTAATATCATGCATCTTATTAATACAATCGATCACATTTCTGCCTATGTGCTTGTGTTTATATTGTATCTAGATGGTCCATGTGTGTTTGTTATTAACATGAATGCTATTAGTTTTGATGGTTTGACTAAACACAATTAACCTCACTAATAATGTGACCCCTACTAAATTTCTAACGCTCTACACCTTAATCACATGGAAACCATCATGCGTGCCTCAAGTGAGACGTCCTTTATAACATCCCCAATTTTAATTCCCATAAATTATAATGTAATTATGTAACTATCATTTAGGTTGGTGAGTCAGTATGTTGGGACAAAGAGCCTATATTCATTAATATGGATGAGGGACAAAACATGTATTATGTACATTGAAATGATTAATAAAAATGATAATCGTTGGTTGTGATAAGAGAGGAACATTAACGATGGGGGGATATTATTCCACAAGAGAGGGGGATAAAGGGGGTTTTATTCATGGGTTTTAAATCCAAAACCTTTTCCATAAGTTTTATTAGTGAGTGAACCTTGTATTTGTTGTTGAGTGTTCCCAAAGCCAATCATTGAATTCATGTAATAGGGTGGGTGTGAGAAGTCACATCCCTTAGTTATCGGAAGCATGGAGATGAAGTACAATCATCCTTGGGAAGAGTGTGAGTCAATCAAGAAAGGAAGAAGAAGGAAATTCTAGAAGGAAAAGAGGAATTTTTTACATGCAAATTCTGGGCAACAAGAGAGGAGTTGAGTGCTAGGAAGAGCACCAACCATGTTGTGCTTGAAGGCAGCCATTGTTTGGCTATGTTTATGCTAGAAATTTTTCCCATGTTCCTATAAAATGGATTGTAAGCTTGTAGTGTGTTTCTTGTTGAGGAAATGGCTCAAGAGTCCCGTGAAGACTATTGTGAGCACTTTTGAAGTAGCTGAGATTTCCTAGAGTCCCCAACTAAGATATTCTCAGCCAATCGATTGCAATGGAAATCTTGGTAAATGAATGGTACAACCCGATGCACTGAGAGAAGTGATGGGGATACATTCCTTTGGTTATTCAAGTTATGGGGAAGAGATTTGGTGGGTTGGAACTATTGTGGGAGTAGAACCTGGGATTTGGGTTGCTGAGTATGGAGAGTGGACAACCAAGAGGGCCAAACCTTCTTGTGGACTCATAGCCTCAACTCGAGGGTGGAATTCTATTGAGATTTGGAGTAGTAGCGGCTATGGTTAGGAGGAACTTCCTTCATAAGAAGCCAATTGGTTATTTTATGAATCAGATAAGTTCTTTGTTGATTTTATTCTGATTATTTTTCTTTGTAAATATTGATGTGAATGTTGTTATTTTTTATGGGTATGCATGCATTCATGTTTGCTTTCTTATGTTCTTAGTTGCATGAGTAAAACAACATGTCATTTTTCTATAATTTTTATGTGCCTACTACTCCTTGGTTTAATTTATATGTATGGGGCATTTTAGTTTTCATTTCAATAGGCAAGTACATTATAGATTGGTATTAGAGATCAAAGTTCAAGACTAAGCTTGTATGGGCCAAGAGCCAACACGAATTGGAAAAATTTGATGTTGCATATTTTTTTCTATGATGAATTTGGGGGACAATGGTGAACCAAAGAGAAATACCCAATTTTATGGGTAGATTCTAGTTCAATTGCTTCAGAAATTTCAAAGGGAATATTTATGGCATCGATCTGCAAGTTGCAGAATCAAATTTGGCCTAGAAGGTCGAATTATGTGTTTTTCATGGAGACAGTGCAGTTTGGTGAATCAACGACCTGGATTAATTAGTCTATAAGAATCAATGATCGAGATTCAGTTGCATAGTCTGAAAAGGGTGTTTCCGACAGGATTTTAGAAATTCAGTTTTGAAAAAATCCTCATTTAGGAAGTCTGGGGTTAATTTCGTGTTTTGAAGAAGTTTGTCAGCCCAAGTTAAAGGTCTAGTAGTTTTAATTTCCATGAATATCTATACCATCAGATGTGAGATATGTCAACCATTATATCCTTTAGAAAAGCTGCTTTGAATATATCTGTTCGGAAAACCTAGTGGTGGTGTTGTGTTTCTAAAGGAGATTGTCTGACCGAGGTAACCTTCATGCAACTTGGGAACTCACGATGATCGGGGATGTTGGTTGGCATGATTGTTGACCATTCAATCTATTGGATGAGCATGTTGTCTTGGAAGGCACGAGGGTGGAAGAGAATTCCATGTCATCTTTCAATCTCAGTACATCATGTCAGAGGACACGTCCAAAAGGAAGGTGAATTAGAGAGTTCCATGTAGAAGTTAAGTATAGGTGGGACCCGCAGTGGATTTTGGTAAAGGTAAATATCAAATATTCAGATATTATGTCACAATCATTAGTTGGAAATTGGTGGTCGAGAGGGTGTTGGAATATTTTATAGGAAGAGTGTTCTTTTCATTAATGGCAAGAACAACAGCGACGATGGAAAATAGGAAAAGCATAAGCTCATGAGGAGGAGTGAACAGTAAGCAGAGATAAAAGATCAGAATAAAAAATGTAAGCTCATGAGGAGGAGCGAACAGTATGAAGAGATCAAAGCTCGAAAGGAAAATCGTAAGCTTAGGGTGAGAAGCCTCAGCAGTCGTCTGATCAAGAAATTGATGGTGTTGATCATGTCATATAACGGACGTCGGTCATATGAGTGATTGTGGGCTTGAGGACCATTGGAGGATTGTGACCGTCGGATCAAAAATCCAGATCAACAGCGGGGATGAATTGTGGGGAGAGAAAGAAGAATTAAACATATTGCTAGTTCCAATCCTGCAATTGGTCTATATCATCAGATCTCATAGACTCGGATATCGAAAACTGTGGTTGATCCAACAAGCGATCAGATTAAGTCGGATTGAGTTGTGACCGTTGGATGCACAATCGCCAGATCAACGATAGGGATAGATTGTGGAGATCAGAAGGAGAATTAAATATCATGCTAGTTTCAATCCTGTAATTAATCAAGACTGTTAGATCTTATAGCCTTGAAAATCGATGGTTTTGGTTGACTCACCAATGGCGCACAACTTCAAATTGTGGAGTTTTGGTGACGAGTTAAATCACTCGCAAGTTGTGGTTTCGCAACCATCCTTGATCATTTATCTTCTTAGAGAATCTTCACAACCATCAGATCACATTAAGTGGAAGGATAGGATAAGCAGGGCTAAAGGGTTGAGAATTTGATTATCCAAATACTGTCAGCCGTCGGATCAAACCCGAATTCCCGTCATTCGTTGGATCATTTTAAAGTGGAAGGATAGGATAAGCGAGGTAAAATATTTGAGATCTCATTTATGTGAATTTTTGTTCATTGGATCATTCTAAGTGGAAGGACGAGATAAGCTAGAAGAGTTGCATCGCAGATAGATCGAGCCATCCATCCAAGATCATGATCTATGAACAACATTTAGTTTGGGTATAAATATGTGAGGAGGTTAACCTCCGGAAAAATATCACTTCATATTTTTTAGTTTTAGATTTGAAAAATCCGAAGCCCAGAGAGCTGGAAATCTGAAATGAATAAGGACCATCGGATCTGGAGAACATACGATGACCATTAGATCAGGGAGATCTACGTCAGCAAAGGACATATCGGATATCACGTCAGAAAACCACATCAGCAAGGATATGTGGCAGACCACGTCAGCAGACCACATCATCAAGGATATGTGGCAGACCACGTCAGCAAGGACACGAGTCGTCTGATCTGAAAGATCACTTCGGGTGTATTCTCAATCATTGATTTGAAGGGAGAAGTTCTAACAACCGTACATCTCAATGTTTGATTAAGTTCTAACCATCGAATTGAACAATGAAAGGATGAGTGTAAGGATCAAATCTAACCATTGATTTTTTTCATGAAATAAATCGTTCGATCTGGTTGAAAGGTCAAATAGCTAAAGGAGTTGAGGATCGTCGATCTGTAGGAGGACACACGTCAACAAATTGTGTACTCTGGATTGGAACACTATGGGAAAAATCAAAGGAAGGAAAAAATATGAGAGTTGAGACTCCCAAACCCTGAATACCCCAAGGGATTGTGACTATCCAATTCGAGAAGACCGTGTGTTGATAGATCGTGAATTCCAGGTGGAATCGCCACGGTGAAATTGGAGTTTGATAATCGAGACTCCTAAAGCCTGAAAGGAAAAATCGATTTTGTTTGTTAGTTTGGAGGGCCACATGTCACTTTTTCGTTAAGACTAAGGATCGTGCATGGATGGAGGAAAGAAGGCGGGAAAGGAATATTGATCGAAGTCATTGATCGAAGGAATATGTCAGAGACCACGAGATCGACAACCATGCTCGATTGTGGGTCCATAACATGCTTGGTTCTTAATTTTTCATAAGAGGGCCGCAATTGAAACCACAGTTTTGGAGAAAGGGTACATGGAAGCTAGAGGTGGATTACGGGGAGAAAAGCAGTTGATCCCAAACCACTCTTGGACATGCCCGCAATCGTTCACTTATGAAAGGACATAGCCCAAGGTCACATGTGACAAGGGGCTAACGAGAAGAGAGCTCGCACCCGCAATCACGTGGTCACGAGAGACCATCGCCCAAGGTCATATCAAGAAACAGAGCTAGCGTTCACAATACCGAGTTCAAGAAGCACCTTTTGAATATGCATTTTGGTCACCACCAATGGTCATGTGAAGGAAGAGGCTTAGAAGCCAAAGAAGCCATAATTGACTGGCTGTAACTTACAGAGAAGATGAAGAGTTGTGATTGCCAGAGAAGCCAAATAATATTTGGATAACTTCCACTAATGATGAAAAGATACAATATAACCACCAGGGAAGATGAAGTGTTTGAATGATGATCAAGCAGAGGACTTGATGTGAGAAAAACATGCAGAACAAAGAGTATAGGGTTATTTTTAGAGAGTCATGCATGAGTGTAGGAGGTGATGCAATGTACGATTTGAAGGGAAGATCAAAGACTCAGCAAAAATGATGAAGAGGAAACATAGAGCATAAAAGGAAGAGGAGAAGTTGAATAGGTCGTCACAAGAAGATGCGAGCAGTAGGAACACACTGATGCAGGAAGAGTAGAGAAGTGTATCAGAACAATGATGAGACTAGGATTTGTAGCTTCCATCTAGTTGCATCCAAGAAAACCAGGGTGGTAGGGTGGTGCAAGGGAGAACAATTGTTCTCTGTTATACAGGTTGGTGCCTATGTCACTGGAAGTTAGTGCTTCCATCTACTTGGTGCTGGAACACTCAGGGATTTGATGCTTCCTTCTACTGGGTGCTAAAAAAACCAGAGGGTTGGTGCTCTCAACAAGTTGTAGCTTGTTAAAGAAGAGGTTGTAGCCTCATTTTGAGTTGGTATTCAAAGAAAAATGATGTATATAACATAAAAGATTGCATATCATTCGAAGAAGAAGAGGTTTTCTCCCTTTATGGGTTTCCTCATGAATATTTGTCTCTATGTATATCGTATGTGTGATTGATGTTTACTATTTATACTGTTCATGACTTGCATGATCTTGATGATCACTTGGAGAAGATTAATAATATTTTAATAGGCATAAAATTGTT
>JASDQU010099832.1:225926-245393 GCA_032191745.1 Picea mariana
CTTAGAAGGGATAATACTTTTCATAAGTGTTTACGAGATACAAGAGTCGAAATCGTAGGAGGAGAAAATTTAGAAACCTTTGAAAAATGATAAATCTTCTAAGTTGGAAGAAATCAGAAGCTTAGGAGGAGGAGAGACAGTGGTCGTTGGATCACAGTTCAAAGGATCAACAACCATATGATCAAATAATGGTGCACAAGCCTTAGGCTTTGCACATGTGGGAGGGAGAACTTACCAAATTTCCTAAGTCCTGAAGTAGTTTGGGACCGTCCATTTTCAAGGAAGATAGGTGGTGAAAGATCCACAACTCTGGAAGTTTGTGGACGAAGAGAAGGTGAAATACCCGAAGTAGGATTCTGACTGTTGATCACCAGGAGATACATGTCAGCAGATCAACAACTTCAGGAAATCTATTCGAGGGTTTCCAGTTGATATTTGAAACACCTGAAACTCGAATAGCCGAAGTGTCATGAGTCGTCGATCTGTGAGGGGACACTTGTCAACAGATCATGAGCTTTGGGTAAATTACATTGGGGTTTCTCAGTTGAGATTTGAGATTTCCAAAGCATGAAGAGACAGAGAGATGAAGTAAGATCTCAATCATCTGATCATCTAAAGAAGATCTGAGCCATCAGATTGTCTGAAGTAAACCTCAAGCGTCAGATCGACCAAGTGAATTTGAGCCATCAAATACTGTGAGTTTAGGAGGAGGAAAGTTCTTGAGATTTTCGAAGCACGAAGAGCCAGAAATCCGAAGTAAATATCAATCGTTCGATCAGATGAAGTGAATGTGAATTTTTAGACCACCTGAGGTAAATCTCAGGCGTCGGATCACCTAAAGTGAATTTGAGCCGTTGAATTTAAGAGGAGACGTGGTGTAGATCTGTGAGCTCCGGGTAAAGACCTGAAGTAATTCATAGCCATTAGATCTAGGGGATATGTGGAGCAGATCCGTGGACTTTGGGTAAAGACCCAAACTAATCCTTGATCGTCAGATCAAGTAGACATGCGCCAGTGGATTATAGCCTTTGGATAAAAGACATTGGGAAAAAGGGTGAATTTTGAGATTTGAGATCTCAGAAGTCCGAAGACTCGAAGGAGATCTTGCCCATTGATCAGGAAGAGGGCCACAGGACCGTTGATCTAAGTTGAAAGGTCAAACACCCAAAGTAGAAGTAGAACTGTTGATTGAGCAGGATAGGTGTCTGTAGATTGTCAACTCCGGAAGATTGACGTACGAAGGAAAGCAAGGTTTGAGATTTGAAAATTATGAAGTCCAGAATCATGAAGGAGATCACATCCATTGATTCGGGAGGGGAAGATCTAGTTCATAGATTGGGAAAGGGTAGATCTGAGCCATTAGTTCAGAAAATACCATCAATATTGGGAGATCGACGGTCCCGTAGCATTGCGGGGACAGGAGTTGCATGAACTTTAAAACATTGAGGGTGGGACGCAATCTAGATCGTGGTTTTGGCAAGAGGACACGTGGAGGCTCGAAGATAATTGCGGGATATAAATTAGTTTGATCCCAAACCTATTTTGGCCTCGCCTGCAATTACGTGGTCATGAGAGGTCATCACACAAGGTCACATCAAGAGGGGGCTTATTAGAAAAAGGAGATAACGCCCAATACTCTGAGATTTCACAGGAGAGAGAAAGGGAAGGTTGTGGGTGCTATCAGACCTGCACCAGAAAGCTGAAAGGGAATGTTTTTAGATACAGAACAAAACCATCAAGGTTTCAAAGAGTCAGTTGACTCAAGAATCAAAGATCCTTGACTGGGAGGTCATGTATCCATACGGGGGAGTAGGGGGGCTGCATCACTTTTCATACAGAGACTCAGAAAAAAGAAGTCAATCATTCCAATCCCAAACCTACTACTACCAGTGTACAAAATGCTACTCCTCCTGCTCCTTCTCCTGGTAAAACCTTTGAGGTGAATATAGTCCATTCTACGACTCTTGATAAATCTCAAAATAAGAAGAAAGGGACAGGAAAGAATAAATATGATATAACTAATAATCAACAACCAGATAAATTGAAAACTCAACCTGCAGATGATAAAGAAAAGAGAAAACCTCGTTATCCTTTCCTTATTTGTGGCAAGGACCATTATACAAAATATTGTTCGAGACGTTCATAAGTTACTCAATTCCTCCAAGAAACTGAGACTCCTCCTATGCCTTCCATTTTTTCACAAACTTTTCCTTCTCAACAACATGCCCAACTGGTTATTCATGACCAACCTTCTCCCTCTACCAGCTCTTATGTGCTTATGTGTACTACTTCCAAGAAATACGAAGTTGCAGTTGCTACTTGAACAAAAGGTTATTCTCCTTCTAAAGAGAAGGTTGACGATCAACCTCTTCCATCGGCTCCGCCTCCCAATGGTCATCTTCATCTCAAACGACCTAATCCTTATATAGTCATATGTCAGCCTCCTAAGGGCGTCATTCATAAGTCGTCATTTAACCCACATGCACATGCAACTCAAAAGTACAATATTGTAGAATATCTTGCACAGGCACTACCTGCGATGTCGTCTCTCAAAGTCCTTCAAAGTTGTCCTACTCAATGGAAGGAATTGTTAAAGATTATTGGTGGAATCGATCCCATTGATACGAATTTGATAATATTTGACCTCGAGAATCACATCCCAAGACTCCCTCATCAATTAGATTTTCAAATACAAGTAATTGTGGAAACAAAGAATATTTTTCGAATAGTTGTTGATGAAGGGGATTCAATTTTCGTAATGTTTGTCACCTGTTGGATAGCCATTGGCTCTCTTTCCATTACTGAGTCACATAACACATTAAAATATTTTAATGGTACAGGGTATAAAACTTATGGTGTTCTTCCTACATTATCTATTGTGTTAGAAGGAAAATCGATTACTGTCGAGGTTAAGGTGTTCGATGCACCTCTCGATTACAATCTCTTGCTTGACAGTAGTTGGATTGATGCTACGTGTGCAGTTGTGTCTACTCTTTTCTGTGTCACACATTTCCCTTACCAAGGTAAAGTTGTTACAGTAGATCAACTCGCCTTTTTTAGTTTTGATACATCACTAATAATGTTCCATTCATAGCAAAAACACCTCATGGTTATGAGAATGTCAATGTGGGTCTTTTGAAAGATTCATCATTAATTTGCACTTTCCCCATTCTACCACCCAATGTTCCTCCTCCTCTTGTCACTTCTATTAACATGATTTCGACCAGTGTTGGTGAAATCCATGAGTCCTATGACCCTTGGATAGTATCTAGCTTGGAATAATGTCCTCGTTATGACGACTAAATGCCACTAAGTCCGATTCAATTGGCTTATCGGGATATTCAATCGACATCTCCTTATTTTCACTCTCTTTTTGATACATCTCCTGATCCATTTCACATGATATTTCACACTGATGAAACAATCAAGGAAGTTATGTTTGTGGAAGACACACCATGGGATGATGGACATCATCATTCTATCCTCTTCCTCGAACCTGAGACTATCGAGAGCTACCGATGGATTTCGAATCCATCCACAGTTATTAATCTCCCTCTAGTTTCTGAACCAACACTTGATGTTTTGTATGAAGGAAACTTGGGAACTATTTCACCCACTATCCCTCTAGATGTTTCGATTAAGACTGGAATTGTGGAAAATGTTCACATAGGTGCCTCATGTTATCCCGATGAGATTCAAACTTACAAGGCCCTTTTCCAAGAATTTTGTTATGTATTTTCCTAGAGTTACGAAGAGATGCCTGGAATTGATCTAGATATCATTGTACATTAAATTAAGACATACCCTGCCGCTAATATCGTTCAACAACGAATTTTCCCAGTTCATCCATGAAAATCCGTTGCAATCAAACTTGAAGTTGAGAAAATTCTTAAAGCTGGTTTTGTCTACCTTGTAGAATTGACTGATTGGGTGTCCAATCTTGTTCCGGTCACGAAGAAACAAGGAACGATCTGTGTGTGTGTGTTGATTATAAGAATATTAATAAGGCTTTCCCTAAAGATAATTATCCAACCCCTTTCGTTGACCAGATCGTCGATGACTGTGATGGAATAAAAATATTCACTCTAATGGACGGATTTTCTGGCTATAATCAGATAAATATTTTACCCATGGATCAGTATAAAACCGCCTTTATTTTTCCTTGGGGTACCTTCACATACCGTAAAATCCCTTTCGGTCTCAAGAATACTGGTGCGACTTTTCAACGAGCTATTTCATATGCCTTTCACGATATCAAGCATATTGTACAACCTTATCTTTATGATTTACTGGCTCATTCCATGCATCATCATGATCACTCGACACACTTACAAGCTATTTTCCTCTGGTGTTGGTATTACTGTATATGATTGAATCCACATAAATGTATTTTTTGTGTGGAGTTTGGATGACTTCTAGGATTTATTGTTTCTAAGCATGGGATCATAGTGGATCTGTTGAATGTTAAATCCATCATAAATTTACCTCCTCCTTCTGCCTTATGCCAACTCCAAAGTTTGCAAGGGGAGGAAAAATTTCTATGATGATTCATTCCTAACCATGCCGAACTAACAAAAGGTTTCACTTGACTTCTTAATAAGGTTCATTATTTTGTGTGGGAAGACACCACTAACAAATCATTTGATGCTTTGAAACTCACATTAACGCACACACCACTATTATATCCCCTGGATTATAGTCGAGATTACTTCTTATATTTCGCTGCTTTGGATTACACCATTTCCATGGTGCTGGTCCAAGAGGATGATTCGCAAGACAAACATCTCATTTAATATTTAAGTGAGAGTCTTACGACCGCCGAAATTAAATATATTCATGTGGAGAAATTGGCCTTGGAAGTTGTTCAAGTTGTCCAACGTTTTCGTCACTATATCTTATTGCGAAAAACCACGATTATTTATGATTGCAACCCTATGCAACATAATCTTACACGACAATTGCTAGGGGGAAAATACTGCAAATGGATTGTGATTCTCCAGGAGTTTGATTTGGAGTTTGAGAAATCCAAGTCAATGAAATCTTTGGTCTTTGCTGAGTTGATATGTGACCTTCCCTCCACTGATACAAAAAATGTGGTAGAAGATTCTTTTCCTGATGAATCTCTCTTTCTTATTAGTTCATACGATATATGGTATGTAGACATCATCATTTATCTCCAAACCCAAACTTTCCAGCATGATGTATTTCGTGTATATCGTTGTTGTATTAGGTATCAAGCACATCAATATATTATCCTTGGTGATACCATTTACTGTCGTGGTGTTGACTCCGTATTTTGACAATGTATGATATATGATGAAGATGAGAAAGAACTAAATGAATATCATTCTGGAGCATGTGGTGGTCATATGTCTAGGTATTCCACTGCCCAAAAGATCCAACGAGATGGTTATTTCTTGCCTTCGCTTTTCAAGGATTGCATTCTCGCAGTTCAGAAATGTCATGCTTATCAAACCTATCATCATAAGATTCAATCTCATCCTGCTCCTTTATCCTGTAGTTTTCAGTGGTCCATTTTCTAAACAGGGCATTGAATTCATGACATGTAACCCTCACTCAGACGGAGGGCATGGATGCATCATTGTAGCTGTGGATTATTTCACTAAGTGGGTCAAGGCGATGCCTACATTTGATAACACCAGGAAAAATGCAACACTTTTCATATTCAATCATATCATCACTAGGTTTGGTATCCCTCAAGCCATCATCACCAACCATGGAACCCATTTTCGCAATTTTATGATGTCTAAGCTTAACCATAACTTAGGTTGATGACATGAAAAATCAACACATTATTGTCTACAAGCCAATGGCCAAGTTGATGCAATCAACAATGTTTTAACCACTATGTTGCGATGGATGGTAGGGATTCATAAGTCAAGTTGGCATACAAATATTTTTTTGACATTATGGGCCTATTAGATGTTAGTTAAATTTGCTACAAGTTTCACGCCTTTCCAATTAGTGTATGGTATCGAAGTTATTTTTCTGATTGAATGTGATATTTTGTCTCTGAAGCTAGCCATCAAGCTTCTCCCCAACACCACATCTGAAGAAGAATGTCTATTGTATTTAATGCAATTATACGAGACTTGTCATGATGTTTCATTAGTAACATAAACACAGAAGAAACACATTAAGGCTCAATACGAAAAACATGTTAAACCTCGTGTTTTTTCTGAAGGCGATTTAGTTCTCCTTTATGACTAATATCGTGACTTTTTGGGGGTAGGTAAATTCGAGCCCATGTGGCATGGTCCTTATATCGTTAAATGGGTATTAGAGAAGGGTGATTACAAGCTGGTTGATTACGATGGAATTCCTTTGGGTTAACCCAGAAATGGGCTTTACCTAAAGAAGTACTATGCTTAAAATGTTTTGCATGAGTGCTTTGTACTTTAATGTATCATACTCTAGTGTGCTTTTTGTCATTTCTTTTTCCTCCCTCAAACTACTTACCTTGCCTTGTGCTCGGTTTCTAGATATCGATGTTCTCGATACCTTATATTGGCTTTGTTGATGATGCTAGTCGCAGTACACTAAATCTCGCGTTTGTTTCATGGGAAATCTATGCATCTACGAACAAGTTGATCAATCTACATGGTATTTTATTGGGTCATGCAACTAATAAAATTGCGGGATATAGTGCATTCATTGAGTTATTGACTGACACCATTTCACTTGCCATCCGTCATCTAATTGTAGACTCGATTCTGAACTTGTGGTGCTACAATTAAGCAACTTCTATTCCATCAGAAGTCTTACACTATTACATGTATGCTTGATAATTTTCCTCTTGCAAAGGAATTTCGATTACATTGAATATAAACACATTCCTAGATATCTAAATACATTAACAAATGCTTTAGAAAATTATGTTTTAGATAGACATTTGCACAATTTATAAATCCAAACACAAATAGATAAAGACAAGTAAGCCGATATAAGTTTTTGTATTATAATGCAAAAAGTTACAAAAAAGTGTGTCCTGAGACCAAAATATTGAAGCACATGGATTCATATACATATATATCATGGATGTTGCTCATGATAAAAAAATACTGCTCATGCTACATGACGGAGTAGTCGACCAATAGATGTTGAAACACAAACAATATGGTGTTGGTAACGTTGAGGCAACTCATCCACGGTAATGTCAGGGATGTCCATAGTCAATCCCTTGAGGTTATGTTCGATATCCTTGAGATCGTCAACCTCTACTCCTCGACCTGCCGCTACACCTACCTCTCCACGTGTCTGGATTGGAGATGATCCTGGAGGTCTGAAAGGTGCCACATATGTATTTTGAGAGCTTTTAATTAGTCTCAGATACATAACATAAAAATTTTATAATAAAAATGCCAAAAACAAGATATAATGAAAAATTAGTTTTTACCTATGTCTCCCCAAGGTGCACCCTCGAGTAGTGCCAAATCAAGATCACCACAGAAGTTGGTCGCAACATAAGCATAATCCTCAACCATAATGAGTTGATCTCTTAGCCATTGGAAGAAGATAGGCCCATATGTAATAGTTGGGACGCCACCATGGAGTGCCATCAAGTCAACCCATCTCTTCATGCGAGGAACGCATGGAGAAGGAATACCCCAATCCACATGCTGAAGACGCAAAAATGGGACCCTTTATAGGAAAAATGACACCAAAATTGATCCGTAGTCAAATTTTTTTAGCCGACCAATCCTGCACTTTGTTAACTATTTTTTCATATTCTTGAGGAGGCCCTCACACCAGTTGAATACTCGAGGTTCCATGCACTCAATGGCATATTGAAATTGACTTTGCAAGGCCATATGTGGAGATGCACTCCCAACCACACGGGTGATGGTGAAGAGTATGGTCCTCAAAGATAAGTCGAGGAAGTTCTTTATGGGAACCTTACCACTATGTTTCTCCATACCAGCCAAACAATGTTGCGTGACATAACAATCCATTGGCTCACCTCCTCCTCTGCCTCCTAATAATGAAACTTGAGACCCACGATGAGATAAACCGGTCAAGAAATATATATCGTCAATCTCAAAAGTGAGTGTATGTACCCCAACATGGAAAACTTGTTCATTTAGGTCCCACATTTAGACTAAGTGCTCTAATAGAACTAATTGGGCCCTCATTCCTTGCACTTTGAAGAAATTTAGCAAGCCACACTCCCAGAGTGCCATAAATGTGTTGGGATCATTCCCCACAATAAAATATTCCTCTTTGAGTTCTCTTTCCCCCCATTCGAGCATCTTGGACTGAGGAAAGTCTTCCAAAGAAAATTTAAAGATGAGTTAGTTCATTGAAAATCTAAAATTGTGGGCTTCTATAGCTCATTTATTCTTTTTTATTTTTGAGTTGCGGTCGTTCCAGGTCACAGGTTTAGCACAGTGCGACATCATCACACTTCATACATGTAACCCCTACTGCAAT
Organism: Picea mariana; assembly: GCA_032191745.1. Lineage (NCBI taxonomy): Eukaryota > Viridiplantae > Streptophyta > Pinopsida > Pinales > Pinaceae > Picea > Picea mariana. The sequence continues at coordinate 234,378 of JASDQU010099832.1, forward strand.
CCCAAATCATCGCAGTTCTCGATATAGATATCCTGCGATGATTTGGAAGCGCTTTATCCTTTGGAAATTTGTCCATAAAACTCAGAGATGACCATAAAAATTGAATAAAATTGTTATAGAAAGAGAGAGGAAAGGAAGAGCACAAACCTCACAGAGACGGCTTGAAAAATCATCCATGAATCACACTGGAATTGTCACTTGAAGATCAGGTAAAAATGGGGGTTTTGACACTAGTTTTGGTGAAATACAAATGGGATGGTAAAAATGAATTAGTTTTTGACTTATTTTACCTATTTTACCATTTTGAACTAAAATTAATTTTTTTTCACTTATGTTAACTCTAATAAACATTTAAAAGTGTCAACATTACAGGATACAGGTCGGGCGACTGGGATATTTTGATATGGATCAACCATTTTATCATTTTTTACGTGTTTTTGCTTTTAAGTTTTTTCAGTAAAAAGCATCGAGCATAGTCTCTGTTCTTTCTCATTTTCATAAATCTATGAGAATGTAACTGAGTAAACATTTATCACTTTTCCATACTCGTAAAGGCTATACGAAAAATGAACCTCCCTAGATTCCTCTTTAAGATCTTTTCAAACTCCCTAAACATGAAAATATTGTGGAGCGATCTTGTTCTTTTCACGCTCATTAAAGTATTTGACGAAACTATCTGTTGAGCGGTAGATTATCTCTTTTTCGGTCTCATCAAAATAATTTATGAAAAATTACATTTTGGAGTATTCTTTAAGTGTTTTTCAGACTCTCTAAACATAAAAAACTTCTGAGTTTTCTTTCTTTGGACTCGTAAAACAAACATCGAAAGGTCCATATGGGACCGAACCACTCCTTCCTAGGGTTCGTTAAAAATACTTCGAGGGACTCATCCAAAGGATGAGATTACATTTCAAGCATATGTTATCCTCCTCAAGCTTGTGTCTCCTAATGGGACTAGTAAACTGCCACCTAGTCTAGTCTCTCGGGCAGTTATGGGAGTGAATTGTCGCCTAGTTTGAGTTAACTAGTCTATCAGTCTTCAGTTAACCGACTGAAACATAGTGAAGTGAGGAGGTGATTATGGAATCATGAGTAATGCACTAGTCTGGTGATGATACCAAGGACAATGTGCATTAGCTGGTGATGATCCCAATGCTGCAAGGTGATAGTACCAATGTGGCATCTAGACTCCACTCATTTGATCAAACTGAAGTGTGAACTAAAGAGAATATTATCCTAGAGGAATATTCTCCCTAAAATATAGGAGATTGAATAATGACTAATAAACATAGGGAAAACCTTAGGAAACAAAAATCCTAGGTGTGTGTGAAGTATCTCCAACACCCCCCCTGAACATTAATATTGTGAAAATAAAGAATGGGTCCTGACAACGAGGACATGTTAGGTACCCAAATACAAAAGATACACTGAAATAAATGAGGAAAGAGGGAAAACCTCATGGGAAACCCCCCCCTCAAAGTACAATGTATGTAAAAAGAAGAACTGACAGTTGCTAGGAAACTCTGTCCTTAACTCCAAGACGACTGCATAGAGAATGGAACTTCTGCTCAGTGAAGGTTTTAGTGAAGATGTTTGCAATCTATTTTGCTGAAGGACATTACTACAGGTCGATGATCCCCTCGCATACTAAGTCCCATATGTAGTGCATGTCGATCTTAATGTGCTTCGTCTGCTACCTCAAAACTGGATCTCTGCATAACTTCAAAGTGCTCTGGTTGTCACACCGGGTGAAGATCAAACGATGAAATTGAATTCCCAACTCAGTGAGAAAATGTTGTAGTCACATAGACTGAATGCTTATGTTAACTACACCTTTGTACTCTTCCTTGGTTGAATATAGAGAAATAAAAACCTTCTTCTTGCTCGACCAACAAATAGGCTTGGAACCTGATGCAGGAGCATCGCCAGCAACGAGCTAGCGCGAAGACGGAAGACAACTAGAAAGCACCAACGCACATTTTTAAAAATGTTGAAACACTAATGGAATAATTAAGTGGAGGCACACTTGTAAATTGTAAACGGACCTTGAGCGATCCTCTCTCGTCTATAGTAGGTAGAAGCTTTTATGTGTAATAAATAAAAGTAGATAGAATTTAATGTTAGATTAGACAGATTTAGGAGCGGAGGGAAACGAGATATAGACACCCTCATAATGTATCATTTGTAACATTATCAGGATCAATATTATTGATCATACAGAGAAGAAACAAAGAATTGTGTAAAGAAGAACCCATGTACATAGATTTGAAGTAATAGAAGAGCTTCGATTCAAATTCATGGTGGTGTGTTTGTTTTTTATATGCATATGTTGAATGGTATGTTCATGGTTATTTACTCTTTGTTATACAATTGATTTTATGCTATATATGTATGATTTCATGATTTATGTTTGAAGTCTGAGACAGAGAGTAAGGAAATGAGTTTCAATTGTTTCTCTATCTGAGCAAGAGTTCCTGCAAGGAGTGTAGCGAAATTGTCCGCAAAGAGTGCGTTGACTAGGGTTCAGAGTTTTATCTCTGAAAGATCAGGAGGGATAACATTGTTCTCATTTCCACAGAAGTGCAAGTAAGCACAGGAGCCATGCAAGGTGTGTGCAGGCCAAGTGGAGTCTCAAGGTTTGCAACCTGAGGGAATTGTTGAAATACTGCTGCTGCAGGGAGTGCGCAGAGTCGAAGAAATCAATACTTGAAAGTATTGAAGGAGTGCATGCAGGAGTCTTCTTAAAGACTTGAGTTGTGGAGAAAGCTCAGGAGGGATAGAGTCTTTGAAGTTGTTGAAGAGAAGCTCAAGAGGACTAGTGCCTTGAATTATTGAAAGGAGGTGCAGCGATGTTGCGTTGCAGGCGAGTAAGTTCCGCGGAGAAATATTTGGTTAAATTCGTAAAGGTTTTCGAGAGAAGAAACGAATAGTCAAAATTATTTGTAGAGAATTCACAAAGTCCTGAGAGCCGTTAGATCTTGCAGAGGAGCAGAGAAGTTATGAAAAGCATTCTTCAAGCGTAAGCTCAGGAGAGATAGGGCCATAGATCAAAGCCAACGAGGGCCATTGGATTTACCCGTGAATTTCCATTTTGGACTTCGGAGGTTTGAGGAGGCAGAAGAACCCGCGTCCAAAGATAGAGGAAAACATAGTGGACAGGTGGCATACTTGTCGACATGGAGGTCAAACCTTTGTTGACCATTTTGGGAGTTCGTGGGTCGAAGAACCAAAAGCTCAACATCAAGATTCGCGAAATTGTGAAGTCCAAAACCCCGACAAGGCAGAAAGTTTCGCAGTGGGGCTAGCACTTGGAAACGTGTCAAAATCCAACATTTCAACATTTCAGAGAATAGGATTTTGGGAATTTGACATTCCCGTTAACAAGAAGCAGAACACTCCCTATCAAGATTCTCGAAATCGCGAAACGCAATATAAGTCTGGAGGATAACGAGGCCTACATTTCGGTGAATCGACAATTTGGGTTTCAAAAGTTGGAGATCTGAGACACTCAGTAATCCGGAGTCATGAAGTCGTGATATCCGAAGTTCCAAAATAGAAAAGGACGTAACAAGAGTTTCGACGTATCAGAAGTTCGGGTTTAGGAAGGTGAAGAGTTGAGAGATTTTGGGAAGGAGAATTCGTGAAGTTGCAAACTCTGAAGTTCCGAAATCGCGAGAAATACGACCACATCATTTGGTCAAAGGGAGATTAGAATTGATGCTTCGTTTTTTATCGTGTGGATTCAATTCACAAGGACCTATGGAGAAGCACCATTTTGTGTGCATTGGATTCCCCGAAGAGGAATCGAAGAGTCAATCCGAGTTAAGGGCAGGAAGTAGAACGATCTTGTAAGAGGATTTCCGACCTGCGGGTTGGGAGGTCTGCGTCAGTTGTGGTATCAGATATTGACTTTGTTTGTATAATTTAGACAGGGAAAGAAAGAAATAATCTCAGCCATGCCATCGAGAAGAAGAGATAGACAAACACCCGATCTTCCAGAGGAAAGGGAGATGTCCAAAGAAAGGGGTAGGAAGGTGCAAAATCTAGCCATGGAAAGAGAGATGCATGACCTACGTGCCAGACTCGTGGACGTGGAAATAAAACAGAGGCGCACAGTTGGTGTTGGAGATGTCAACGAATCTGAAAGTGAAGATGAAGTTGGACATGAAGGAGAAGAAGTTACAACATAAAATACAACAAATGAACGCCTGATTAGGGATGTTACAAGAATGAGTTCTAGGGAAAAAGTGGACATTCCAATATATGAGGGAAACCTAGATGTTGAAGAGCTTCTAGACTAGATTAGAGATTTGGACACGTATTTTGACTATGAATATGTCGAGGAAGACAAAAAGGTCAAACATGTTGTCAAAAGACTTAAAGGACATGCAACATTGTGGTGGGATGAACTACAAGCCGACAGACACTGCCAAGGCAAGCAGAAGATCAAGAGTTGGGATAGGATGATTGCAAAAATGAAAGCAAAATTCATTCCTAGGGATTACCAAATTACTTTGTTTCAGAGAATGCAAAATTTGAGACAGAAGTTGATGACAATGAAGGAGTACACTGAAGAGTTCTATAGGCTGAACATCAGAGCAGGTCATCGGGAGAGCGATGATGAAAAGGTTGCCAAGTATATGAATGGTCTGAGATACAGAATTCAGGATGAGATGAGCATGATGACCATATGAATGGTGGAAGATGCTTATCAGATGGCTCTGAAGGCTGAAGAGAAGCTAAGCCAGAAACAAGGTCAAAGAGGCTGAGGCAGAAGTCAAGCCAAAGGAAAATTAATTGTCCAAGATAGGAATTAGAAGCCTAAGGAAGAGTGGAAGAAACCTCAACCTCAAATTGAGAGAGGTGGAAGCTCATAGAGAGGGAAGTATGCTGAACAGAGAGGACAGTATGTTGATAAAAACACTTTTCCTCATACTAGAGGTAGAGGAAGAGGAAGAGGTGGAGTGGTGAAATGCTTCACATGTAGAAAAGTCAGACATAAATCTTATGAGTGTCCAGACAAGCATAAAGAGGAAGGTGGCGAGACTCACATTGCCGAAGCACAAAGGTGGAATGTTGAGTCAGAAGACGTTGAAGGCGGAAGATTGGTGATGATGCGAAAAGTTCTCTTAACACCAGAGAAGGAGGTGGAGAGTTTGGTCCTGTTAGCAATAAAAAACGCACTGGCATTTTTGAAAAAATGATGCCTAATCTTGTAAGGAAAATTTGACTAGCTTCCCTAGCTTCAAATCCCAATATTATTGTACCATTGGAAAGCTTATGATCTGTAGATGTCGATCAACCATTTGAACGTGCGAAACAAACATTCCACGGTTGAGAAAATTGATTTTTCCCAAAGGCATTTTTTTGGGAAAATTCTGAATTTCGGTGGTTTAGGCGAACAGGACGACTGTTCATTAACCACCGAAAGCTGCGCTTTCGGTGGTTAATTCACCCAGAAGTCTGCTATGTTAACCACCGAAAGCCTGTTTTAACCAGAATACTTGAAATTTCGCCCAGATCAGGAATTTTTGAATCATAATGACATGAAACCTCTTGGAATAGACAGGTGGTGAATTATCAAGTTAGATCCAATGGTTACTTTGATGGTTAAAGGCAAAGAAGAGGTGTTTTAATCAAGTTTGGTACATTTTTCAAAGGCAAAAATATAGGGATTTTGGCACACCTCAGCAAATTCGAATTTTACCTCTTGGAAGAGTCATCAGTTAGCCTTGGGAGGCTATTCTTCACTACACCAACAATCAACTGAGAGAAATCTGGGATTTGCCTCATTTTGGGGAAGCATCCCACTTCTTTTGCAACTGAATTTTGACTTACTATTTTTAGTATATCTGATCCTTGTTTTTAGGATTTCAAAACTGCATTGTAAAGCTAAAAGCTGAAGGTAGAATAGGAACTAGGGGTTCGATTTTGGGTTCTACATGCTACTACTGTAAGAGAGACCTATTCTTATTATGTGAAAAATTGCAAGCTTCCTTCAGTTGTGTTGTCAGACTTCTCTTTCTGTTCTCTGATATCTTATGAGTGAATGTTCTTTATTGATGCTCATTCAATCTGCAAGTGACTATCATCTCACTAGTTGATTGTTTTAGTTGATAATCATAAGTTATTTCCTTGGTTATTAAACCCATTGTGCTTGTTTGTATGAAGTATAATCTGGTTCAATAGCTGTTTTCCTCCCCATTTAGTCAAACCTTGTCTGACTTTATTATTAGAAGGCCTTGTGAGATTTTATATTCCTAGACAGTCTTGAACACACAGTTAAGTCCCTAGATATTCATCTTGATCCAAAAACCACATCAAATATTAAGAAAATATTTCCAAAAAGAGTTAGTTACCAGGCATATCCGACTTACAGCCTAGGAGAGTTTCCTGGAGTGATAACAAATTGTGGCCATTGCCGGGGAGAGGAGATCAAAGCTTAGCTTCCCTAGGAGACGACATAGATCCAACTTTGATGATAGACAAAGCCTGGACATCATTTGGTTGTAATCATCTATCTCGTGACTTCATGAAGGACGAATTCAGTGGCGACTCCATGAAGGACGAATTCAGTGGAGACTCCATTGTTTAGAAAATTGTTGGTGACTCCACTGGTATGATATGAATAGAATCTTAGCCAAGAGGTATGCGTTCTGTGATTTTTCAAGCATTGTTGGTTTTCCTAATCAAGTAACTACTAGAGATGAATGGGAGAATAGTCTTCCTAAATTTCGTGGTGAGGAGTGGGAAGTGCCAGCTGAACATTTGCTGGATTTCCATGAATTCATTAATCGGCTTGAAATTGTACATGATGATGTGCAAATTAAGATTTTCAATTTTTCTCTAGAGGGAATTGCTCTTGATTGGTGCCGGTCTCTTCCGGATGCAAGTGTCAGCTCTTTAGCAGATTTTCATGCTGCTTTTCATGTGTTCTGTAAAGATCATTTTCTAGTTGATCTTCTTTATCCTCAGTGCTGTCATGAATTTAATCTCTCGAAATTAGAACTTCAGGAAGAGTATGCTGCTGAAGAGAATGCTCTTCATCATGATCAGGAGATCAATGATTCACACTATGACAATCTTAGAGATGCTGTTGACATCATATCAAACGCATATACTGTTGTTAGTTGTCATGATGATCCGATTTTTATCTCTGAAAATTTTGAAGATGTTGAGCAGACTGACAAATTTGCAAGTGATAATTTCAGATCTGCAGAGGTTGAGGAGGACAACCTACCATTTCCAAATTTGCAGGGACTGTCTAATCTTCAGCTAGAACACGAGAATCATGATCAAGAATGTTTTGATGCCGTAGTTGATACTAGTCATGAGTCTCTTGATCCTAATAACAGAGAAGACCCAAATCCTAGGGTTGAATCTCCAGCACATGTTATGAGCAGCTCACATTTTTTAAACTTGCAGGAGAAGGTAGATCACAACACATATGAAGAGAGCAATGGTGGCAAGGAACTGAAAAGTCCAGATCAGCAGTCCGTATTATATGTTTTTCAAACAAATCTCGAGCAACCTGCATTCAACAATGAGATTAGTAAAGACAGTTTTCAACATCTTTTCAATCTACAGTTAGATCAACAATCTAAAGAGGTATTGCTCTGTAAATTTGATGACCCTTTTGCTGACTATTTGGAGCCTATTAGCAGCATGAATGTTAAGATATTTATGTCAGAAGAAGATTCTCTTATTCATCTTCTCAAACCTTTCTTCTGCATGATATGGTCTTTATTATTGTTCAGGTCAAGATTCAACATGATGTCAGTAGATCAGTTTCTCACTTGGTTACATTGGAAATCGAGTTTTACTTGATTTATCTGTCTCTACTGGTTAGAGTAGGAATAGATAAAGGAATAAGTTCACCACACGAACAATTAGATATTTTTCAGTTTGATCTCATAAATAAGCAGTGAACTTGTGTAAATAAAGACATGCAGAGGTCATAGTTGTAGAGATCATGGTTGCAGAGTTTTCAGTTTAAGGTCTGGATCTTAACACCTGAAATAAGCCCAGGCATTTATACTCCCCACAATGCTTAACATACAAGAGGCCTTGTGAAAGGAAAACCTTGCCCGCCAAATAAAAGTTGTGATTCCCTCTATGCTGATGTCTATCAGTCTAAGCTTCCATCAGAATGATAGCTTCAGGCCTGATGTGAATAAAGCTATGCAGCTGCTTGCTTCAATTCTCAACAACAATGGATCTCCCTTTGTGATCAATATTTCTCCCTTCTTAAATATTTATCAAAATAAAATCTTTCAGCAGATTATGCCTTCTTTGAAAATAAGGCTCATCCATTGGTTGATGGGAAGAATGTTTACCACAATTACTTTGATGGAAATCTGGATACACTTGAATCGTCCTTTTAAAAACAAATTGGTTTTGGGTAGATGCCAATTGTTGTTGGACAGGTTTGATGGCCAACAGACGAGGGAGTAAATGAAACTATCAACAATGCAAAAAGATTCATTCAAAGACTGGTAAACCATGTTATAAGCAACAAGGGCACCCCACTTAGGCCTGGAAACCCACCAAATAGAAACATATATTTTTAATCTGCTAGATGAGGACAAAGGGAGCATTCTGCATGGAAATTTTGAAAGATACTAGAGCAGAAAATGGGACTTGGCGCACCTGGATCATCACATTACTTTGAATTTGTCTATAGAATGCTGTATTCTTTCTTCTCTTGCCAGTCAAGACTGTTGTGTTTAGAATTATCTTTTGTATTTCCATAAGTGTTTTCCCATTCAAATTCACGCATGTAATTACTGCAGTGATCACGGATTCAATAAAAAAATGCAGTTGGTCGATCTCGACCTGATTTCTTTTGGCAGCTGCTCTGATTGGCGTTTCACGGGTAGATGATTATTGGCACCACTGGCAGAATGCATTTGCAGTAGGTCTTTTAGGTTTGATGATAGCCATCTTGTGTAATTGACAATTCTTTCCAGTTCCATACGATTCAGATGATGTGGTACTGTGCAAATACTTTTAATTTCTCAGTGAAGTGAATGAGATAGGCAATATCGCAGAGGATATGCAGCATACCATATATTGGGATGTACATCCAAATGATCGTCCATATTTTACAGTGGAATAAGGCTTCAAAATATGAGAAGAGATCCGAATATTGTGATCATGATATGACAAGGGCCGATATGGTTTCCCAATGGGAGCAATAAAAAACAACAACAGGAGAGACATAGCAATCATATCGCTATTTTTATGGCAAAAAATAATGAACCAATCAGTGACTCAGTATTCATGGCACCAAATTAGAAAGTATCCCCACTTTACCATTGTTTGTTTCTTTTTCTAACAGTAGCATCTCACCTCTATGCATTTTCTCTCCAAGCCCGCAAGAAGCTATATCTCTGAGGTTTATTCAAACAGAAAAGGTTGGCAGCACCTGTGATAAGTGTGGGAAAATTTGACGTGGGGTAGAAATGGAAAGACCCCAATGACAGAGTTCCTTGTGTTTCTCTTTTCGGAGGCCGAGCTTTGTCCTCTCATTCTTAGCAGGGGCTATGGAGGTGGAGATGAAGCCAGAATGCTTCAATGACATCTAATTGGTACTACTACAAAAATTGGATCAGACCAAACAGATTGAATATTGCTGCATTCCTTTTTAGAGATATGGTGTGATGGAATTTCATAGAAGAGGAGACAGGGTAGAACATAATTGCTAGTTTAGGGAGTCCAAGGTGACTACTAACAAGATTAGGAATGGAATTGGAGTTGTCATTCTGGATGATATCATGTAGAGTTCTTAGAAATTAGTTTTTCAGGGTCTGTTGTTTCCCTTTTATGTCCCTAATGAAGAGAACAACATCCACACCAATTTTAGTCATTTCAAGCAGCAAGAAAGCATTGGAGCTTGTCCAGGGACTTGGAGATTGTAATGGTAAACTGTGTAACCCTTTGGGACAATAGAAGGTTGATACCATGTGGGCCATTGAGATAATCTTTGATTGCATTGAGACGGGCTAATATAATAGTCTTGCATCATACAGATTTGATTTCAAAAGAAAAACATCATTCTATCATAACTATGTTGGAATGTGTACTTGAGGAGGAAATCCCTATTTCTGGTAGCAGAATGGTTCCGTGCTATTTCTTCAGATTACAGTTCCAACCTTCAATGATTCCTTTGAACATAGTGCACAATATGGTTGTTTTGTGTTTCTGGCATTGGTTGTCCAGAGTCACTTTCGTTATCCATACAAAAGAGCTTAAGATTGCAAATCTTTGCTTTTATTTTGTGAAGCTGGGTGCAACACATGTTGACAGAGTAGATTTCAGTGACCATCACATTTTTCAAGATAAGGATTAATCAGGAGACATCTTTTTGGCAGCTCATCAAAGATTGCTTAAAAAACTGCTTCCAAATCACCTGCGACAGGCCTGTACAAAAAAGACATACTCCAAAACTCCGAACAAGAGGGTCTGGTACGGATGACAACTAAAACTGTAGCTGATTCAGATCTAGACAGAAGAAGCAGGACTCTAAGAAATTGATACTCTTGTCTTGTTTCTCTCATGCTAATTGGCAACTTGGTGACTGGTGTTTGCTTCCCACCTATGCAAAATTTTCCACATCAGTAAATATTAACATGGAGGACACTGCATCAGATGGAGAGGCAAAAACAGTTAAAGAGAATGACAGATTGAAATCAAATTCTGGAAGTGCCAGTGATGATGCTTTAAGTCACGATAAAATCTCCAGAAACCTTGTGAAATGCGATCAACAAGGGAGCACGAAGATCCTTCTATCAAGCTTGCTTTTGCCCAAAGGAAATCCTGGCTTGGAAGACCTTGCTCAGACTGCAGAAGATTTTAGAGAGGTGAAAATTAAGTTAAATGAGACTTCTATGGAGGAGAAAGTCATGACTGTATCAGGTCAGTTCAAAAGTGAGCCAGAAGTTCAAAGGGTTTGCAAAGGTGAGCAACCATTCCAACAAGCAGTAAATATTGAAATGCCCACATCGTCATCGACAA
>JASDQU010099832.1:248721-262459 GCA_032191745.1 Picea mariana
AGAAATCTGGGATTTGCCTCATTTTGGGGAAGCATCCCACTTCTTTTGCAACTGAATTTTGACTTACTATTTTTAGTATATCTGATCCTTGTTTTTAGGATCTCAGAACTGTTTTGTAATGCTATAAAGCTTAGGATAGAAGATGAACCAAGGGTTCGATTTTGGGTTCTACATGTTTCTACTGTAAGAGAGACCTATTCTTATTATGTGAAAAATTGCAAGCTTCCTTCAGTTGTGTTGTCAGACTTTTCTCTTCTGTTCTCTGATATCTTGTGAGTGAAGGTTCTTTATTGATGCTTATTCAATCTGCATGTGACTGTCATCTCACTAATTGATTGATTAAGTTGATAATCATAAGTTATTTCCTTAGTTATTAAACCCATTGTGCTTGTTTTATATGAGTATAGCCTGGTTCAATAGCAATCTTCTCTACTTTTAATCAAACCTTGTCTGACTGCATTGCTAGAAGGCCTTGTGAGATTTTATATTTCTAGACAGTCTTGAACACACAGTCCAGTCCCTAGATATTCATCTTGATCCAAAAACCACATCAATTATTAAGAAAATATTTCCCAAAAAGAGTTAGTTACCAGGCATCTCTGACTTACAACCTAGGAGAGTTTCCTGAAGTGATAACAAATTAGCGTCGTTGCCGGGGAGAGGAGATTGAAGCTCAACTTCCTTGGGAGACGACTTAGATCCAGCTTTGATGATAGACAAATCCTGGACATTATTTTGGTTGTAATCATCTATCTAGCGACTCCATGAAGGATGAATTCAGTGGTGACTCCATTATTCAAAATCTGTCGGTGACTCCACTAGGGATGACATGAACCAAATCTTTGCTAAGAGGTATGCATTCTATGATTTTTCAAAAATTGTTGGTTTCCCAAATCCAGTACCTACTAAAGATGAATGGGAAAATAGTCTTCCCAAATTTCGAGGAGAAGACTGGGAAGTGCCAGCTGAACATTTGCTGGATTTTCATGACCACATGCATTGGTTGCGAGTTGTGCATGAGGATGTTCAGATCCTACTTTTCAGTCTTTCATTAGAGGGAATTGCTCGTGATTGGTATCGGTCTCTTCCTTTTTCAAGTATCAGCTCTTTGCTGATTTTCACGCTGCCTTTCATCTATTCTGTAAAGAGATATATTCAGCTGACCTTCTCTATCCTGAATGCTGTCATGATTTCAATTTGTTGAATAAGAAATCAGATAGTTATGTGAAATATGCTACAGCGGGAGATGCTTCTCATCATGATCAAGATATTGATGATCTACAGGATGATGTTCATAGTATAGATGCTTTAAACAGTATACCAAATGCATCCACTATCTTAGATTTCTATCAAGATCATATTGCCTCCTTTGAAAAATTGAAAGATGATGAGCAGATTGAAAGATCAACAAGTGAAAGTATTGGAGCAACAGTAGATGTTGAGGGCAGCCCACATCTTCTAGATTTGCAGACCAAGGGAAGTTGCAATAACCATGAGGAACAAGATTTGCAGGGGTTTCCTAATCATCATCTTGAACACCAGAAATATCTTCCTTCTCCTTATGAATATTTTATTTCAAATTATGATGAGGAACGAGGTGAGTTTTTTCCAAATCTGTTTTATGATGTTATTGTTGATCCTGCTATTCAAGAAGCTTCATTGCTGTCATTAGGATCTTATCTTGACGCTCCCATATTCGACCAATACAGTGATGAGAAAGGAAAGGTTAAGGTTTGTGAAAACTTATTGTTTACTCCAATTTCATCTAGTTCTCCTTTTCAGCAGAGAGATGATCAAAAGTATGTGCATGTTGTTATTGATGCTTGTCATGAATCTGTTGAAGATCTTTCTAGTCTTGATATATCCCGCAAATATATTATTATTGGAAAGGAAATTGTATGCTGTGTCAAGCCATCATATCATCTTGATGAAATCAGATTACAGAGGTATGATGCAGGAGAGAAGAAGGGTTCAGATCAGTTGTTGAGCTTGCATTTTTCTCTAACAAAAGTTGAGCAGTCCACATTCAACATTGAGATAAGTGAAGGTAATCAGCAGCTTAAATACAACCAGTTGGATCAGCAGCTCAAAGAGGTATTCTTTCGTGATTTTTATGACCCTATTACAAAATTTTTGGAATCTATGAGCAGCATAAATATCAAAACATTTTTGTCAGATGAGGGACAATTTTGCTTCTGTTATCAACTATATTTCTGCGTGATATGGCTTCTATCATTTTTTGGGTTAAGATCAAGAATAGTTTCATGAAATCACTTTCTGACATGGCTTCATTGGAAGCATGATTTTACCTAATCTTGAGGCAACAGTTGGTTAAAGTAGGGTAGTTCAGGAAATAAGCTCTTTCTCGAGCATTTCTTTATTCTAATTTGAAATAGAAATAGCAGTGAACTTGTGTAAATAAAGATATGCAAAGGTCATAGTTGTAGAGATCATGGTTGAAGAGTTTTCAGTTTAAAGACTGGATCTTAACACCTGAAATAAGCCCAGGCATTTATACTCCCCACAGTGCTTAACATACAAGAGGCCTTGGGAAAGGCAAACCTTGCCCGCCAAATAAAAGTTGTGATTCCCTGCAATGTTGATGTCTATCAGTCTAAGCTGCCATCAGAAGGAAAGCTTCAGGCCTGATGTGAATAAAGCTATGTAGTTGCTTGCTTCAATTCTCAGCAACAATGGATCTCCTTTTGTGATCAATATTTCTCCCTTCTTAAATATTTATCAAAATAAAATCTTTCAGCAGATTATGCCTTCTTTGAAAATAAGGCTCATCCACTGGTTGATGGGAAGAATGTTTACCACAATTACTCTGATGGAAATCTGGATACACTTGAATCGTCCTTTTAAAAACAAATTGGTTTTGGGCAGATGCCAATTGTTGTTGGACAGGTTTGATGGCCAACAGATGGGGGAGTAAATGCAACTATCAGCAATGCAAAAGATTCATTCAAAGACCGGTAAACCATGTTATAAGAAAAAAGGGCACCCCACTTAGGCCTGGAAACCCCCCAAATAGAAACATATATTTTTAATCTGGTAGATGAGGACAAAGGGAGCATTCTGCATGGAAATTTTGAAAGATACTGGGGCAGAAAATGGGACTTGGCGCACCTGGATCATCACATTAATTTGAATTTGTCTATAGAATGTTGTATTCTTTCTTCTCTTGCCAGTCAAGACTGTTGTGTTTAGAATTATCTTTTGTATTGCCATGAGTGTTTTCCCATTCAAATTCTCACATGTAATTACTGCAGTGATCACGGATTCAATAAAAAAATGCATTTGGTCGATCTCGACCTGATTTCTTTTGGCAGCTGCTCTGATTGGCGTTTCACGGGTAGATGATTATTGGCACCACTGGAAGAATGTGTTTGCAGGAGGTCTTTTAAGTTTGACGATAGACATCTTGTGTTATCGGCAATTCATTCCAGTTCCATACGATTCAGATTATGTGGTACCGTGTGCATACTTTCAATTTCTCAATGAAGTGAATGAGATAGGCAATATCGTCGAGGATATGGAGCATACCATATCTCGGGATGTACATCCAAATGATCGTCCTTATTTTATAGTGGAATAAGGCCTCAGAATATGAGAAGAGATCTAAATATTGTGATCGTGATATGATAAGGGCCAATATGGATACCCATGGGAGCAATAAAAAAAACAACAGGACAAACGTAGCTATCATATCGCTATTTTTATGGCAAAAAATAATGAACCAATCAGTGACTCAGTATTCATGGCACCAAATTAGCAAGTATCCCCACTTTATCATTGTTTGTTGCTTTTTCTAACAGCAGCATCTCACCTCTATGCATTTGCTCTCCAAGCCCGCAAGAAGCTATATCTCTGAGGTTTATTCAAACAGAAAAGGTTGGCAGTGCCTGTGATAAGTGTGGGCAAATTTGACGTGGGGTAGAAATGGAAAGACCCCAATGACAGAGTTCCTTGCGTTTCTCTTTTCGGAGGCTGGGCTTTGTCCTCTCATTCTTAGTAGGGGCTATGGAGGTGGAGATGAAGCCAGAATGCTTCAATGACATCTAATTGGTACTACTACAAAAATTGGATCAGACCAAACAGGTTGAATATTGCTGCATTCTTTTTTAGAGATATGGTGTGAGGGAATTTCATAGAAGAGGAGACAGGGAAGAACATAATTGCCAGTTTAGGGAGTCCAAGGTGACTACTAACAAGATTGGGAATGGAATTGGAGTTGTCATTCTGGATGATGGCATGCAGAGTTCTTAGAAATGAGTTTTTCGGGGTCTGTTGTTTCCCTTTTATGTCCCTAATGAAGAGAACAACATCCACACCAATTTTAGTCATTTCAAGCAGCAAGAAAGCATTGGAGCTTGTCCAGGGACTTGGAGATTGTAATGGTAAACTGTGTAACCCTTTGGGGCAATAGAAGGTTGATACCACATGGGCCATTAAGAGAATCTTTGATTGCATTGAGACGGGATGATATAATAGTCTTGCATCATATAGATTTGATATCAAAAGAAAAACATCAATCTATCATAACTATGTTGGAATGTGTACTTGAGGAGGAAATCCCTATTTCTGGTAGCAGAATGGTTCCGTGCTATTTCTTCAGATTACAGTTCCAACCTTCAATGATTCCTTTGAACATAGTGCACAATATGGTTGTTTTGTGTTTCTGGTATTGGTTGTCCAGAGTCACTTTCGTTAGCCATACAAAAGAGCTTAAGATTGCAAATCTTTGCTTTTATTTTGTGAAGCTGGGTGTAGCACACGTTGACAGAGTAGATTTCAGTGACCATCACATTTTTCAAAATAAGGATTAATCAGGAGACATCTTTTTGGCAGCTCATCAAAGATTGCTTAAAAAAAAAAAACTGTTGCCAAATCACCTGTGACAGGCCTGTACAGAGAAGACATACTCCAAAACTCCAAACAAGAGGGTCTGGTACGGATGGCAACTAAAACTGTAGGTGATTCAGATCTAGACAGCAGCAGCAGGACCCTAAGAAATTGACACTCTTGTCTTGTTTCTCTCATGCTAATTGGCAACTCGGTGACTGGTGTTTGCTTCCCACCTATGCAAAATTTTCCACATCAGTAACTATTAACATGGAGGACACTGCATCAGATGGAGAGGCAAAAACAGTTAAAGAGAATGACAAATTGAAATCAAATTCTGGAAGCGCCAGTGATGATGCTTTAAGTCATGATAAAATCTGCAGAAACCTTGTGAAATGCGATCAACAAGGGAGCACGAAGAGCCTTCTATCAAGCTTTCTTTTGCCCAAAGAAAATCCTGGCTTGGAAGACCTTGCTCAGACTGCAGAAGATTTTAGAGAGGTGAAAATTAAGTTAAATGAGACTTCTATGGAGGAGAAAGTCATGACTGTATCAGGTCAGTTCAAAAGTGAGCCAGAAGTTCAAAGCGTTTGCAAAGGTGAGCAACCATTCCAACAAGCAGTAAAGATTGAAATGCCCACATCGTCATCGACAATGGAGATCGACCCAAACATTGATCCAAAAAGGGTGGAACAAATTTTAGCCAATAGACAATCTGCACAAAGATCCCGAGTAAGGAGAGTTGCAAGCTGAAACCCATCAGGAGGAGATTACAAGTTTAGTCAGAGAGAAAGGAGCTTCATCTAAGAAGCCCTGAAGTCATTTACAAACATGTAGGTAATCAGAATTTTGATATTTTGATTTTTGAAATACTTATGTTTTTCGGTGGTTTAGGCGAGCCCTCCAGTGCTCATTAACCACCAAAAAGAAGTGCTTTCGGTGGATAAGGTGCTTAAATCCAAATACTGTTAACCACAGAAAGTTGTTTTAACCAGAATATTCAAAATTTTGCCCAGATTCGAGATATTCAAGTTGGAATGATGTGAAATCTTCCTAAAAAAGATGAATATGAATTATTCCATCAAATCCAAAGGCTATTTTGGGAAAGGCAAGTCAAAGGAACAGTTTTTGACTAAGTTTTGGTTAGTTTGACGAAGCAAAATATCAAAGGATCTAAAAATGCTTTGTATCTGAAGTTGTTGTTGTATTAATACACGATCCAGAAAAGGTTTACAGAGACATGGTTGCAACCGGAAACACCCTCTGTCGGTGGCTTCTTTATGATCATCCACACAATCCAGTGGATTTTTGGTTTACTGTAGTCCTTGATCTTGCTTTTATACCTTATGAAAATGCTAGTGGTGGTGCAGCTTGGTTTCCTCATTATGTTTTTGGAAGGATGAAATATCCAATTGGTGAAAATCATCATTTCTCTCCTATTCATGGAAGATAGTCATGGTGGATGTGCCCGTGGACCTCATACTGAGAATTGGAAGCATTGTAAACAAAGAGATAAGCTTCGTCTAGCAAACCCTGAGGTCTTTGTACTCTTGCAGGTAATCGAGATTCATTAAGTTTTGATTTTTGGGTAAGTTCTTGTTTTCGGTGGTTTAGGCGAGCCTGTGTGTGCTCATTAACCACTGAAAAGGCTGAACGACTCCATGGCCCCATACTAAAGACACAAGGTCTGCTAGTTTCTTGAAAACCTCGCAGGGAGGTCTCCATCCCAGTTGGAGCCAGATGTTAACGATAAAAAATGCACTGGCATTTTTGCAAGAATTATGCCTAATCTTGTAGGGAAAATTTGACTAGATTCCCTAGCTCCAAATCCAAATCTGATTGCACCATTGGAAATCTTATGATCTGTAGTTAAAAATTGACTATTTGAACGTGCAAAACGGACATTCCATGGCTGAGAAAATTGATTTTTCCCGAAGGCATTTTTTTCTGGAAATTCTGACTTTCGGTGGTTTAGGCGAACAGGACGATTGTTCATGAACCACCGAAAGATGCGCTTTCGATGGTTAATTCACCCAGAAGTCTTCTATGTTAACCATTGAAAGCCTGTTTTAACCAGAATACTTGAAATTTCTCCCAGATCAGGAATTTTTGAATCATAATGAGATAAAACTCTTGGAATAGACAGGTGGTGAATTATCAAGTCAGATCCAATGGTTACTTTGATGGATAAAGGCAAAGAAGAGGTGTTTTAATCAAGTTTGGTACATTTTTCAAAGGCAAAAATATATGGATTTTGGCACACCTCAGAAAATTCAAATTTTACCTCTTGGAAGAGTGATCAGTTAGCCTTGGGAGGTTGTTCTACACTACACCAACAATCAACAGAGAGAAATCTGGGATTTGCCTCATTTTGGGGAAGCATCCCACTTCTTTTGCAACTAAATTTTGACTTACTATTTTTAGTATATCTGATCCTTGTTTTTAGGATCTCAGAACTGTTTTTTAATGCTATAAATCTTAGGATAGAAGATGAACCAAGGGTTCGATTTTGGGTTCTACATGCTGCTACTGTAAGAGAGACCTATTCTTATTATGTGAAAAATTGCAAGCTTCCTTCAGTTGTGTTGTCAGATTTTCTTTTCTGTTCTCTGATATCTTATGAGTGAAGGTTCTTTATTGATGCTCATTCAATCTGCATGTGACTGTCATCTCACTAATTGATTGATTAAGTTGATAATCATAAGTTATTTCCTTAGTTATTAAATCCATTGTGCTTGTTTTATATGAGTATAGTCTGGTTCAATAGCTATCTTCTCTACTTTTAATCAAACCTTGTCTGAATACATTGCTAGAAAGCCTTGTGAGATTTAATATTTCTAGACAGTCTTGAACACACAGTCCAGTCCCTAGATATTCATCTTGATCCAAAAACCACATCAATTATTAAGAAAATATTTCCCAAAAAGAGTTAGTTACCAGGCATCTCTGACTTACAGCCTAGGAGAGTTTCTTGGAGTGATAACACGCGTAACGACAGATCTTTGTGGCTTAAAGACATCGGAATACATCTCTACCCTGGAAAAAAAAATCCCACAATTTCTACCAAGGAAAGTTCTCTGATATCACTTGAAAGATACCAGATATAATAAATACACAGAACAAAAATGAAATGCTAGAAATGGCAGAATAACAGTAATATAACCAGCATAATCTCCACAATAACACAGAAATAATATAAGAGCAACAACTAAAATAGCACTTTGATTCATAAAACAATGTTCACAGCCCTCTTCGAGGGGGCAACCTCTAGTCAAGTAGCACTCTGTTACAATAATATCCAAGCTAGGGTTTTCATACCCTCGACCCTTATTTATTCTAAATATATATATTAAGAGAAGCATCTAGAGGAAGATCCTTCAAGAAGCGGAAGCTTCTATTAGGTCTTCTTACATCCACCTTATTCTATTTTATTGAAAGGCCTGATTAATATTGACCTTTATTACATCCAAATACATTGATCTATCTATGTGCGGGTTAGGACCTTAACATGAAGACTTGCTTCAATCAAACACTTCGAAGTCTTTGGGAGTAAGTGCTACATAAAGAATAATAATGAAAACCTTGGCAAGTATGATGACAGGGTTGATGAAGCCATATTCTTAGGGTATGCTACAAATAGTAAAGGATACATATGCTATAATAAGAGGTTGCATAAATTGGTTGATTGTATTGAAATAAAAGTTGATGAAGGAGTCCCGGTAAGAGAGGTGAGCAATATTGAATCAACAATAGAGGATATAGTTGAAGTTGAAGATGAACAGGTCCAAGAATCATAAAAAGAAGACTCTGAATTAGATGAATATATTAATACTCGGGCAGACTCAAATCAACATAAAGCATCAAATCCTTCCTCCAGAATTACTCAAAAGAATCATCCTGCAAGTCAAATAATTGGTGAGAAAGACAAAGGTGTACAAACCAGAAGAAGGATAATCAAAGACACCGAGCAATCACATATAGCCTTCATATCCATGGTGGAACCCAAGAACTTTAATGAAGCCAGTAAATATGTAAATTGGTTAAAATCAATGAATGAGGAACTGGATCAGATTGAGAAGAACAATACTTGGGAGCTTGTTCCTAGACCTGCATATAAGAATGTAATTGGATCCAAATGGGTGTTTAAGAAAAAAATGAATGAACAAGGACAAATTGTTAGGAATAAATCCAGATTGGTCTATAAGGGGTATGAACAAGTTGAAGGACATGATTTTGATGAAACCTTTGCACCAGTGGCAAGATTGGAAGCCATCAAAATGTTTCTTTCCTATGCATGTCATAATAACTTTAAAGTATATCAGATGGATGTTAAGTCATCATTTCTTAATGGATATCTAGAAGACGATGTATATGTGGAGAAACCTGAAGGATTTTAACTGGCAGATAATCATGACTATGTCTGTAAGTTGAAAAAGGCATTATATGGATTGAAACATGCACCACGAGCCTGGTATCATAGACTGGACAAATTTCTACATGATAAAGGGTTCAAGAAAGGTATTGTTGACAGTAACCTATACATTAAGTCTGAAGGTGATGATTTATTATTTGTTTTGGTTTATGTAGATGACATTATTTTTTGATGCACTAATGACCCTTCAGTTCAGTGGTTTGCTAATTTAATGCAGACTGAGTTTGAGATGTCCATGATAGGAGAACTGTCATATTTTCTTGGTATATGAATCAATCAGAGTTTTACAAGGATATTTATCTCTCAAGAACAGTACTTGAAAGAGATGTTAAAGAGGTTTCATATGGAAGATTCCTCTCCTATTATTACACCTATGGTGGTTTGTTGCAAGATCAGTAAAGATGATATTTCACCTGATGTTGATCAAAGAACATATCGATCAATGATAGGCAGTCTTTTGTACAACACAACATCTCGTCCTGATATAATGCAAGTTGTTGGAATGGTAGATTGTTATCAGTCTGCTCCTAAACAAATTCATTTAGCAGCTATCAAGAGGATATTAAAATATTTGAAGGGTACAATGACTTATGGTCTTTGATATCCTAGAAATCAGAATTTACAATTAACTGCATATTCAAATGTTGATTGGGCAAACTATTTGGATGAGAGAAAGAGCACCAGTGTAGGTGCATTCTTCTTAGGTAATTCGTTAGTAGCATGGCTTAGTAAGAAGCAGGGATATATTTCATTATCAACTACAAAGGCAGAGTACATTGATGTTGCAACTTTCTGCACTCAAATCTTATGGATGATACAAACTCTTGCATTTTTTAAGGTAACTTATATTGATCCCATTCCACTTCACTGTGATAACATCAGTGTCATTAGTGTCTCAAAAAATCTTGTTCTCCATTCAAAGATGAATCATATACCAATAAAGTATCATTTTCTCAAAGAGTAGGTTAAAAACAGAGTTGTTCAGGTGAATTATATTCCTTCCACAGAACAAATTGCAGACATCTTTACTAAACCCCTAGCCAAGACACCATTTGAATATCTCCATCAGAAGTTGGGTGTCATCCCTTCTCTCACCTAAGAGAGTCCATCATTTCAGGGGGATTATGCGTTGTTTGAATATCTGATACCTCTGAAAAGTACTGCAACAACTCAGGGGGAGCATGTTTTCTTTGGCATTGATGTCAAATGGGGAGAAAAGGAGTGGTCTTGATGCTACAGTTGGAGATCTAAGTAGCCTTTTAGGGTTTCCATCAATGCCAAAGGGGTGTTGGCACATTTTACAGGAAGAATGTGATTGTCATTGATGGAAAGAATAGAAATGACGATGGAAAATAGGAAAATCATAAGCTTGGGAGGAGGAGCGAATAGTAAGAAGAGATCAAAGATCAGAATAAAAAATGTAATCTTGGGAGGACAAGAGAATAGTATGCAGAGATCAAAGATCGGAAGGAAAAGCGTAATCTCAGGGTGAGAAGCCTTAGTAGCCATCTAATCAAGAAATTGATGGTTTTGATCATCTCATATAATAGGCATCGGTCATATGAGTGACCATGGGATTGAAGACCATTGGAGGATTGTGATCGTCGGATCTGCAAGCCAGATCAATGGCAAGGATGAATTGCGAGGAGCGAAAGAAGAATTAAACATATTTCTAGTTCCAATCCTGCAATTGGTCTAGATCATCAAGTCTCATAGACTTAGATATCAACGACTATGGTTGATCCAACAAGCGATCAGATTAAGTTGGACTGAGTTTGACCATCGGATGTGAAATCGCCAGATCAACGGAAGGGATAGATTGCGGAGATCAGAAGGAGAATTAAATATCATGCTAGTTCCAATCCCGCAATTAGTCAGGACCATCAGATATTATAGCCTCGAAGATCGAAGATTGTGGTTGACTCACCAATGGTGCACAAATTCAAATTGCGGATTTTTGGTGACGATTTAAATCACTCGCAAGTTGTGGTTCCACAACCATCCTTGATCGTTGATCTTCTTCAAGAATCTTCACAACCGTCAGATCACTTTAAGTGTAAGGATAGGATAAGCGGGGCTAAAGGGTTGAGAATTTGATTATCCTAATACTCATCATCTATCATATCAAACCCAAATTCCCGTCAGTCATCGGATCATTTTAAAGTGGAAGGATAGAATAAGCGAGGTAAAAGATATGAGATCTCATTTATGCAAATTTTCATCAATCATTGGATCATTCTCAGTGGAAGGATAGGATAAGCTAGAAGAGATGCATTGCAGATAGATCGAGCTATTGATCCAAGATCATGATCGACGAACAACATTTAGTTTGAGTAAAAATATGCGAGGAGGTTAAGCTCCAGAAAAATCTCTCCTCAGATTTTTCAGTTTGGTATTTGAAAGACCCGAAGCCTGAAGAGCCGAAAATATGAAATGAATAAGGACCATCAGATCTAGAGAACATACGATGATCATTAGATCAGTGAGATCTACATCAGCAAAGGACATATGGGATATCACGTCAGCAAGGATATGTGGCAGACCACGTCAGCAATGACGTGTGGCAGACCACGTCGGTAAGGAAAAGAGTTGTCGTCTGATCTGAAAGATCACTTCAGGTGTATTCTCAACCGTTGATCATAGTACAGTGGAAGGATAGTGTAATTTTGAAAATTTGAATCCTGAAGTTTCGAAGGGAGAAGTTTCGACAGCTGCCCATCTCAATTTTTCATTAATTTCTAGCCATCGGATTGAACAATAAAAGGATGAGTGTAAGGATCAAATATGACCATTGATTTGTTTCCATGAAATAAACCATCTGACCTGGTTCAAACATCAAATACCTGAAGGAGCTAAGGATCTTTGATCTGTAGGAGGAAACACGTCAACAGATTGTGTACTCCGGATTGGAACACTCCGGGAAAAAGCAAAGGAAGGAAGAAAGTTGAGAGTTGAGACTCTTGAACCCTGAATACTTGAAGGGATTGTGATCATCTGATTAGAAAATACCACGTGTCGATAGATCATGAATTCCAGGTGGAAGCACCGTGGTGAAAGCAGAGTTTGAGAATTGAGACTCTCAAAGCCCGAAAGGAGAAATCCATCTCATCCATCGGTTTGGAGGGCCACATGTCACTTGGTCGTTAAGACTAAGGATCGTGCATGGATGGAGGAAAGAAGGAAAAAAAGGAAGATTTATCGAAGGAATTTGTTAGAGACCACGAGATCGACGATCATGCTCGATTGCAGGGCCAGAACATGCTTGGGTCTTAATTTTTTGTAAGTGGGATGCAATTGAAACCACAGTTTTGGAGAAAGGGTACGTGGCAGCTAAAGGTGAATTGCAGGGAGAAACGAGGTTGATCCCAAACCACTCTTGGATGCACCTGCAATCATTTTCTTATGCAAGGACATAGCCTGAGGTCACATGTGGCATGGGGCTAACGAGAAGAGAGCTTGCGCCCGCAGTCATGTGGTCACGAGACACCATCATTCAAGTTCATATCAAGAAATGGAGCTAGCGCTCACAAGACCGAGTTCGAGCAGAACGTTTTGAATAGGCATTTTTAACACCGTCGATGGTCACATGAAGGAAGGGGCTTAGAATCCAAAGAAGCCATAATTGACTAGTTGTAACTGACAGAGAAGACAAAGATTTGTGACTGCCAGAGAAGACAAAGAATCTTTGGATAACTACCACTAATGATGAACAGATACAGTATAACCACCAGGGAAGATGAAGTGTTTGAATGATGATCAGGAAGAGGACTCGACATGAGAAAAACATGCAGAACAAATAGTATAGGGTGATTTTTCGATAGTCATGCATGAGTGTAGGAGGTGATGCAGTGTACGATCTGAAGGGGATATCAAAGACTCAGTGAAAAGGATGAAGAGGCAGCACAGAGCATAAAAGGAAGAAGAGAAGTTGAATAGGTCAGTGCAAGAATATGCGAGCAGCAGAAACACACTGATGCAGGCAGAGAAGAGCAATGTAGCAGAATAGTGATGAGACTAGGAGTAGTAGCTTCCATCTAGTTGCAGCCAGAAAAACTAGGGTGGTAGGGTGGTGCAAGGGAGAACCATTGTTCTCTATTATACAGGTTGGTTCCTATGTGACTAAAATTTGGTGCTTCCATCCATTTGGTGTTGGAACCTCGGGGAGTTGGTGCTTCCTTCTAGTCGGTGCTAGAGAAACGAGAGGGTTGGTGCTCTCAACAAGTTGCAACTTGTTAAATAATAGTTTGTAGCCTCATTTTGAGTTGGTGCTCAAAGACAGATGATGTACAAAACATAAAATACTGCCTATCATTCGAAGAAGAAGATTTTTTCTCCCTTTATGGTTTTCCTCATGAATATTTGTCTCTGTGTATACCATATGTGTGATTGATGTTTATTATTTCTATTGTTCATGACTTGCATGATCTTGATGATCACTTGGAGAAGATTAATAATAGTTTA
>JASDQU010099832.1:262585-274072 GCA_032191745.1 Picea mariana
TCCTGATGGTTTCAAAAAGGATGTTTCTGAAGGAGAAAGATCTATGGGATTTCATACTTAGGAGCTCTGAAGGATTTAATAATATTTTCAATTGAACTTTTTGATGGGAACAACCCACGAAGGAGAGGTTGATAGGCTTGCAGGAGGTTTGGCCAATGGTTGATGAAGGAAATTGACGGACGATGACCTCGCCAAATCAAAGGTTGATACATAGACTTGATAGACATTTGCCATGCCATGTAAATTGTATTGCCTAGGTTCAGGCACAAGTCATTTTCATGGGTTGTTGCAACGATAAATCAGTGAAATTCCATGAAAAAAATCATATTTTAAAGGTCTTGAACTTACAGAGACATTTTGAGGGCCTAAACAACATTTTTAGGTAGTCAAAATTAAGAGAATGGTGTGTGCCTCTCGTACACATACTCTCTATATAATAAATGAAATATCTTAGTGAGAGCTTTCCAATGATTTATTCCGGGAGAAAAGTAGAGATCATATGAGAAAGTTACAACTTAAATAGTGCAGTGTATAATTTCAATACTAGTTTACTTCCAGAGGGAATAACTCCTTGCTCAAAAGTCAGTTTGGGACATAGGAGCAGTCTTGGAAATAACATGGACCATAGAAGACATATATGGATACAAATTTGTAATATGGGTACCTAAGATTGTACAAGATGTAATAGAAGACACTTATAATATAGAGGGACAAAATGGGAAAGCGTTCTAAACTTCTGTAGGCCATAACTATCATCTCGGAGCCCTGATGAAGGTGAAATTTTTATAGATCATTCAAAAGGTAGGAATAAATATACCCAAATGGGATTATTTCAAAATTTCAAAGGAATTGGTGTAGGTATTTTTAATTAGGGATAAAATTTATAAGTCCAAAGAAAGTGCAAAAAGGACAAAGTTGGCATTTCCATATTGTTGCATATTTTGACTGGAGCATCAATTTGACAATATGAGAGTTGTTGTGAATTGAATTTCAATAGTGATATTAGTGTCTCATACAAAATTTTCCTTGGTTCTCGACAAATCTACCTCTGTAAGTGGGAAAATTTGGTGTTTGAGATTATTTGCACCGGGGAGAGGTGCACAAAATGGGTAAATCAACAATATTCAATTGAGTATAACTTTCGGCTCAATACTCAAAATTGAGAAATAAATTATTCATTGGAAAAATGTTGGATATGAAAATATACATATCCACTTATAATTTATTTTTTAGCCTAATAATCCTCGAGGAATCATAATGAAGGTGACTAGTGGACTTGAAGGACATAATTGAGTAGAAGTAGGAATTTCGGGAAGCTATAACTTTGAGCTTGTAAATGAGAATAAGGCATGAGTATGGTTGTTGGAAAGGTAATACATAGGCCAACATGATATAATGTTTGAATTATTTAAGGAATCATCAGGTTGATTCATAAATTTGAAGGAAAAGGTGGAATTGGATTCCATGAATCATGTAACTACTCAATGTGAATATGTTTTTCCAAATAATGTCAAATTTTGGAGAAACTTTCCTAGATGATAGAGGTGCATGTCAAAGGTGTGTATTGGGTCATAAAGAGTGAATATGCTCGTGATATTTTATATGCGGTGTTGTAGAGACACTTTTGGAAGTGAAACCACTTGACAATAAAGTGAGTGAGTTTTAACAGTAGGATATTGTTGATAAGCAGAGAAACACTCAAGGATAGAGTGTTATGTAAAAGGGCCTATAAAAAATATGATTAGATGTCTTGAGTAAATACCGTGTGATTCTATTCCATATTAATCTCGGATTCTATTAGACAAGGAAGTAGGTCAAAGATTTTCAATTGGATGAGGCATCAAAGAGATGTAGAGGGAAGTGTGGGTTTACATAATAGGTAATGAAAGGTTGACAAAGGACTCGGGAAGAGTAGAGAAAGGTTAATATTTATCTGCTACAGAGTTTGAATGGCTTGTAAAGGAAAATCAACAATGATTATCACATGGAACATGAATCCAATAGGTGAAAATTTCCAATTGCATGCACCGGGAGTTAAGGAGGACTCCATAGCATTGAAGGTAGAATGTAGTGAAAGTGGTGAAGTTTTCTGCAAGAGAAAATAAAGGATCACATGGATGATGAGTGACTCATGGGATGTATGATTCATATCTAAAGGAAGGCATAAGAATTCCTGAAAAATAAATTCTAGCCAGGAATTATCCACTTGGGTCCAAAAGTACTCATAGAAAGAAAGAAAACCACTTATAAATCAAAGTTCGCAGTGGAAGCAGGGTACAAGTGAAAATGGAGGAATGTGACTTTTCATTTGGAGTAGAGTGGTATTGAATGGCCAATGAGTGCTTCATAGTGAATCATTAAATGAAGTGAAGAGAATTATTTAAATTGAGAAAATCCATGGATAGCAAAAGATATTGGAAAATATGACATAAAATAACATTTTAGTATGTTGAAATGCCAATCAATGAGGTTGATTTCAAGACTGGTTTATAGTAATTCAAGAATGGCCATCTACAACTCAAACAAATAAATTAAGCTAAAATAAATATGCATTGGAATGCATAATGGAAGTGATGCACGAGGCATATAATAAATATAGAATGCATGTGCATGAAGTAGGCATGACGAGACTAAATGCTTAGTGCATATTAATGTGCATTTTGTGCATATGAACATGCTTGAAAATGATTGTGGCATGCTTGCAGACTGAGAGTAGTCTGTTGTGATATATATATATATGATAATTGGGTATGACTAATGATGGATTGTGAATCTAGGAAAATTATTACAACATTGATAAATTTGTTGATGTTGTCGTTGCATATGAAAGACATCCATATGAAGAAAAAGGATAATGGTAAGAATATTGACCAAGAGAATTGGTGAAGGGAGCTCATGAGCTTCTAAAAAATATCAGTTGATCAGGTAGAATCAATTAATGTAATAACAACCATGTAGGTATGCATTTGGGGTTGTTTATGATGCATGAATGTTGAAGGGAATTGAGATAAGAATTCTCTCAACTAAATTTCCAATATTTGAAATTGATGTAAGGATAGAAGGCCTTGACTGTACAAATTTTAATGATGCTTGAATTCATTTATATGGAAATTTAATTGCATATTATGTTATATTGGTTATGATATCATAACCAAGTCAAGTTAGGAGACATACTCATGATGTAGAAATGAATTCCATTAGATATGGCCATGTGTGAGGTCAATTTGAGGTTGGGAATGGAAAGGATATAGCACCATACCAGTCTATAATGGTCTTCCCTTGTATAACTGATGTTTGGACTGAAACCTCTTTACCAACATGGAAGAGCACTAAGGGAATTATATTCCTAGTGTTGTGTATGGGTCGAAGAGGAAGGTATCCAAATGATCGAGAAAGTAATTGGGGAAGAGTTTGGATAATGTGTTGAGGTGTGGGCTATACCTTCCAACTCACATGGTGGAATAGATGACATAGATATATGGTATTTTGGATTCAATGTAAGGATGCATTGTGTAGATGTGGCCATGGATATTGGCACATTGGTTTTATTTATTAGTAAAGTTTAATTGCATATGAAAAGCTTGGTGTGTTGGTAATGCATGTACAATGAATGATAGTTTCATTCCAAATAATATGATTAATAGTTTCATTCCATTTTTAMTATGAATAATRGTTGGAAATGATTGAATTATTGGTAARATACAATTATGATATCACTTCATGAGATGTTATAAATGTGTATGAATACTAACAATTTGTTTTGCTACATTAAAGTTGAGAAAATGCAAGAAAAATGGTCTTGGATATGGAAATGGTGTAATCCCATGAAGAAGACTGATGTATGTTGCTACAAGAGCCAAACAATTATGAGCAGAAAACTCATGCTTGGGAAATTTTGTTTTCTTGTATGAAACATATTTTGAAAATTAATAATTGAAAATTGTAATTCTGATATCTCATGATGACTATATGTGTGTGATACAGATGAGATAATTTCTATTGAAGCTGGGAAGCTTGGGAATAAGGCTATTGTTAGGACACTAGAACCCTATGATTCCCCTTGGTTACATATTGCCAGTGGGATTATGGAAGTAAGTTGTCTCTCTCCTGGCATGTGAAAGCCTAAGCAAGATGGATCGCCCGAGGGACTATGTAGTAGAGAAGGGGATGCCTGATTCTGGAGGGTTAGTATAGCAAGGAATATGAAAATTAATAATGCATATGGTATGGTGGTTGGGATCATGTCAGTGTGCCAAAAAAGAACAGTGAGTTGAATTCTTTCTCATGGTAGTTTTGTAAAGCACAAGATAACCATACATATGAGTATTGGTTTATGATTGCAAACTTATTTTGAATAAATGTTTATATTTTGGAATTGAAAAATCCTGTGAATAAGATAATTTTTGTGTGATAATGGATATAATGGGTATATTTTTCTTAATGGGTGCTATAGGAATAGTTTAATAATGAATACATGAACCATGAATATGTTTTGGGGGGAGAACAAGAAGAAGTGAGTTGTCAGGCTTGTAGAAGAAACAAGTTGTTAGGATTGTAGAAGAAGCAAGTTGTCAGGCTTACAGAAGAACATGGTTGTCAGGCCTGAAGAGTGAAATCATGTGTGAGTTGCACCAGAGAAGCAAGCTTTCTACTATTTTTTTCCCTGGTAGTTTTCCTAGCAGCGAGTTCCCTTGAGTTCCCAATAGAGAGATTTCTGGTTACATGTGATAGAGAGACCCTGATAAATTAATGGTACAACCCGATGGACTAAGAGTAGTGAAGGAGTTACATTCCTTGGGTTGGGTAGGTTGAGAAGAAGAGAGTTGGTGGAAATCAGGATAATTGTAGGAGAATTCCAGCGGGTCATGTATATTTTTTTTTGGCCGAAGCACCTATGTATTTATGTTTTAGGCTAGAATTCCCATGTGATATTAGGACAAAGAACCTATATGTTTAGTAAAGGATAGAGAGCCTATAATTGTGACATGTATGAACATTGTAAGGTGGTGTGCACTGAGGATAGTGAAAAAATAAGGGGGAGGGGAATGTAACATCCCCAATTTTAATTCCCTCAAATTATAATGTAATTGTTTAACTATCATTTATGTTGGCAAGATAATATGTTGGGGCAAAAAGCCTATATTGATTAATATGATAGAGGGACGAACTATGCATTATGTACACTAAAATGATTAATAAAAATGATAATAGTTGGTTGTGATACGATATGAATGTTAATGATGGGAGGATATGATTCCATAAGAGAGGGGGCTAAAGGGGGTTTTATTCATGGGATTTAAATCCCAAAAAAATTCCCTAAGTTTTATTGTTGATTGAACCTTCTATTTGTATTTGAGTGTTCCCAAATCCAATCATTGAATTCATGGAAATACAATCATCCTTGGGAAGAGTGTGAGTCAAGCAAGCAAGGGAGAAGAAGGAAATTCGAGTAGGAAAAGAGGATAATTTTTGCAGGCATATTTTGGGCAGAAAGAGAGGAGTTGAGTGGTAGGAAGAGCACCAGCCATGTTATGCTTGAAGGCATTCATTGTTTGGCTATGTTTATGCTGGAAATGTGGCATGTGTGCCTATAAAATGGACTGTAAGCTTGTAGTGTGTTTCCTGTTAAGGAAATGGATTAAAATCCTTGTGAAGGATACTATGAGCACTCATGGAGTAGTTGAGAGTTCCTAGAGTCCCCAACTAAGAGGTTCCTATCCAATTGAGTGCATTGGAAGCCCTAATAAATGAATGGTACAACCTAATGGACTTAAAACATTGAAGGGGGCACATTCCTTGGGTTGTGCAGGTTGTGCGGACGAGAGCTAGTGGATTGGAACTATTGTGGGATTAAAACATGGGTTTTGGGCTACTAGGTGTGGAGAGTGGACAACCAAGAGGGCCAAACCTCCTTGTGGACTTAGCCTAGGGGTGGCCTGCTATTGATATTTGGAATAGTAACACCTATGGCTGGGAGGAAAGTCCTTCATACACAACCAATTGGTTATTTTAAAAATCAGATAAGTTATATGTTTTCTTTTATTATGATTATTGTCTACATGAGATATTCTAGGGAGAATTTCCAATGAATTTTCATGAATGGTTAGAAGGGATTGAGGATAAGAATCGATGTTTGTTCTCATCATGCAAGGTTGAGTGAACCAAAAAAAATTGGTAAACATTCAATAGTATGATCACAAAGTCACCTAAGAAATTGATAAATTGTACCAAAGCACAATAGAAGGCTATGCATTGGAATGTGCAGTACAATTTCATAAGTCTCTGACTAAAGCACTTGAACTTTTCCAAAAAGGACCTCATTAGAGGTTGATAAAAGAAATACCAATTTAGATAAATATTTTGATGGTGGAAAAGGGTTTGTTACTTAGCCCCATAGATATGGAGATTAAATACTTTGTAGGGGAGTGTAATGGTAGGAGGACATAAATATTAGTGTCATAATATGATCAAATGACCAATGATGTTAAAGGCAATGGACTTAGAAAGAGAATGAGATAAGAAATAAAAAAGAAACGTTGAGATAATGAAACAGTTGTGGTGTAAATCAATGGAAAAGATCCACTCTGGGAAAGATTAGTTGATGAGAGGTAATAGTCCTAAACTACATGTAGATAATGAGATGATGCATAGGTTGAGAGGAGAAATTGGAGGAGATTTGGCTAGCCAAAAAAGCAAATACCAACTAAAGTGTATCATTGAGAAAAGAACATGATTTTTTGGAGGAAAGAACTTTGGAAGAAATGAGGTGGAAACCATGACAACATGAAGGATGTAGATACTTAGAACACAGGTGCATAAATGATGCTTGAATTTTCTAACCACCAAGGTTTGTTGTGGAAGGAAATGATGAGAAAAACTAGAAGAGGTGTTGGAAGATGGATTTGAGTTTGTGTTGTTCTAGATTCTAACCCTATGAATTTCCATACCACTGAGGAAGTAGATTGAAATTACAATGAAGCTGGTCCATCCTACCTCCCACTTTATCTACCTTTTGAAATTTGTCAAGACCTCATTATTATTATTGCATAGAGAATAAGTATGTGGATGATTAGTAATTAGAGTAATCCCACTATGGTTTTTGTGAATGGTATGAGTGTGTCATTCCAAGGGAGTCGAAATTTGTCTTTGGTGTTATCTATTCCATAAGTGTTTCCACAAGAGCGGTGTTGGTGATCCAATAACCAAGACCCCTAGCATTTGTCTTGGTTCAAATTCATTAGAGAATGAGATGAATTATCCAAATAAATCATATCTATGGTTGCCTCTATTCCACAATATAGGTGAGAAGGATGTACAACATCATTGGTTCCTCTATGATGCCATTTGGAATGCAAAAAGAACCCCATATACTACCTATTTTATAGAATTCAAAACAACACTGCAATGAAGGGAATTGCAATGGTCCATGAAATGCAAGTAAAATACTTTGGTTTTGCATGGTATCACTCTGATCTAGTTAAAGGTAGACATTGGGAAGGAGTTTCAAAAGACAAAGTCGACTAAATTACAATATTCAGAAAGTGAAACATAAATAATAGTTTATCGACAATATGTTACCTCACCTTCACATGTTGTTGTAATAGAAGACGGTGATGGAGATGGAAACATTGGAGCTCTCTATGTGAATGGATTCTATAGGTGGATTGGTAAAATCCTCAATCCAACAATTAACTCGAGGACTAGTGTAGTTCCAATACTAATTGACAATGTTGACCGAGAAAATTCAGAAGTTAGAGAAATCCAATTTAAGTGGAAGAGATGCATTATGGTGCACTTTATTTAAGAATGAAGGCCACTCGCAAAATGATTTACCCATGACTCAAAGATACACCATGTTAGTAGCTAATTTTTTCTTGGGTAGTATGTCTAGTAAAGTAAATGGAGGACTCTAAGATATATGCAAGAACATAGGGAATGAAATGCATCATTGTCCTCTGCTACAGAAGTATAGTAGTGTTGCATTAGTGGTATATTGTGACTTTTGTAAGGTAAACACAAATTGTATGAAGTATTGTCACATGTTATCTATGCGTATCAAGATATTTTAAAATAATATGTTCATGATTGACTCAATGGGAGGAAAAAAACAGGGTCAAAATCAAAATTAGAATTAGAATCAAGTGTTGAGGAATGGTGTGAACCATCCTCCACCATCATGTTAAAATTTTAATGGAGTGGGACATATTGCACATAATTGTTCATAGCCACATTAGCCTCATTTTGGACACTACCATAAGACTAGAAATAGCATTAAGGATTTCCCTGAGTTGATAGAGAATTGGGAGGTGTGAGATAGGTAATAGCATAGTGTTAACATGGTTAATTCAAAGCTATGTATCCTTGGTGGTGTTGAGTTTCTTTAGGTGTACAAAATCATCAATATTATCACTCATGATAGAGAAAATACAAGAATCACTCATGATAGAGAAAATACAAGAACAATTGTTGGATCTACATATTAAGGACCAATATAAAGAGATTCACAAAAATCACCAAAATTTGATACTATGTAGTAAAAGGAGTATAAGTGAGATGTAGTAGAAGTCATGAGGTAAATTGTACATGCAGAGATGGTTGACCTAAGGAATATGGAGAGACTATGTAGCCTGACTAGTTTTCCAAGCAGATGCTAAAACTTGTTGATGTAGACAATGGAAGAAGAGATCCAACAGTTGTTGAAATCCATCCTACACTTATCAAAAGATGAGGAAGTTGTATCTAGTATCAAAGAGGTTCTTTCATGATTTATATGGAAACCTACCTTAACAACCGATAGATTGTTGCACCGAGTGCAGAGAAGGCGATTGGGGAAATAAGTCTAGATTAATGCATTGATTGGAGGATATAAGATGCATGAACTCATGCTTGATCTAGGGTCATCTATGAATATGTTACTAGAGAAATCCTAGGAATCCATTAGAAACATGAGTTTGATGTACTCACCCATATAATTGTGATTGGTGAACTAGTCATGGATCTTCTCAATTGGTATACTGGAGAAGATGGAGGATGATCTAAATGGCATGAAAACCTGTGCCAATTTTGAATTCATCAAGATACCAGATAAAAAGGATCATTGCCTTGCATTTCTAGGGATTAATTGAGCCTCTTACCACACAATATAGAACCTTAGTGCAAATCCTTCACAAGGAACTAAGAATAGTGGAACTTCCAAAGATATCACCACTATCACATATGTAACAACTTCCCTCTATTTAGTAAAGGACTAAATTCAACACCAAGGAGGCTTTCCCTAGTAGCCTCCAAGAATCCCTAAGCAGGACATAGTAAATTCTAAGGCCTCCCAGGTAGCTACTCAATATACTTGCCAATAAAATAATACAAACAAGGAAAAGATAAGGTGGTATGATAATGCAATTTATATATTTGAAGAGATGAGGATCTAGGTCAATTTTGATGGTTTTCCAAGTCAAGTTTAGGCTCAAGAAGATCCAAAAACACTACAAAAGAAGAAAAAGCTAAAGTTTGTTGTAAAATTTGAAAGAAATATATTGAGTTACAACAGAAATACAAATTATTATAGCAACAATAAAACTATCACTTGAACAAGTAATAAATAAATTAAGAAAGGGGGGTAAACAATGAATTAAACTAGGGTTTTATTAATCAAAAAAATATGAAATTAAATATGCATGTAACAACCCTAAAACCCTAGATTTCTAACCCTAGAAGGATGAACATACAAATAAGAAATGAAATTTAGAGTTTAAAGATGATATTTGAGTCAATAATATGCATGAAATTCAAAACGTCCTAGTCTTATATTGATGAAAATGAATATTTGTTGTTATAAAACCCTAATATAACCCTAAAACAAGGAAAAGAGAGTAAAATTCATAATTTAGTGATTGGCTATTGGGAGAATGACTAGTGCCTACTATATTTTTAGGCAAATGGGGTCAATTAAGGACTCCATTGAAGAGATGTGAATGGATTTAGGGTGATATCTAGGGTTGTTCACTACTAACCCTAGAATATCCTCCTAGTATATCACTAGATCTTCAAACACAATTAAAGGGAAGGTTATTCACTAGTAACCTTCCAAGAGATTTAACAAGAAGGGTTTGTTTAAGAAATATCCAAGAGAATGCACAACCAACACTAGAGAAACAACATTACACTTCCATTCATTCATTAAAAAACCCATAATATAACAAGAGAACACTTACTCAAGAAATGTTCCATCCATCAAAACCCTAGAAATGAGCATCCATGAAGTAGAAAATTCATACACAAAGCATCCACTCCAAAAAGTCGTTCTAACTAGCCATCCATAGCATTTTGTATAAAAGAGAAAGTAGTAGTAGAGAAGTAGTGATCAATCTCCACAAGTAGAAATTATTTACAAGTGAGAAGTGATTCTCTTATTTATATGAGAGATCAAGCACCCTTCTCATCCCTTATATTCCATAAAAACATAAAATAATACCTTAATCTCTCACAAACCCTAGAGATAAGGAAACAAGACATAAAATATACATGATACATGAGGTGGATAGGTCACTAAGACCCCCAACGATGCCTCCAATATGAAGTAAAGTATCTCAAATGTCAAATCATCCATCCTAAATGTGTGATCATGCTTACATGTGTGGCCTCATAAATTGTATGACTCACTATTAAATTATGTGTAGGGGGCTCAAATGTGAAGTGTTTTCTTCAAGAGGTGCAACATTTCATCTCCAAGTGGTGTATCATCCCCAAAGATGTGTGATGTCTCATCAAAAGGTTCCATATAATGATCAAAAGGTGCAGTGGCCCATAAATAGGTGTCAATAATCATGAAAGTGTGATGTCCCATCATAAAAAAGGGTCACATCATACCCCATAGGTTATAAGATGTCTCGTTGAGGGAGCCATTTCATCAAAGGGATTGATGTCCTCCCAAAAGTGTGGAATGACCTCTCTCAAGTGGTGGGGAAAATATCCATGAAGTGTGAGAGTATCCCCTCAATTTCCTTCAAAGGACGAAGGTGTCAATAAAGTATATGGCTGTGTGCAATCCATCATCCGAGGACGGGCTCATGTAGTCCAATGCACCATTAAAATAAAAGGCATGTACATAAGTCAAACACAACATGTAAAGTGATTCATGTCAATGAAAAATCCATTATATAGTGTTGGACAACTGAGAGGGGGGAGGGTTGAATCAGTTGTTACCGAGCTTAAGCAATTATGCTTATTTAAAAAAAATTGCAGAGCACTGAATGACAATCACAATAATGCAGGGAAGTAAGAAATAGAACATTCAGCATCATTCACACATATGAAATATATAGAGACAGATATTTCCTGAGGAAACCCATAAAGGGTAAAAACCTCTTCTTCTTTATATGATAAGTAATCTTTACATTCTATACATTATCATAATTATGAGCACCAACTCATAATGAGGCTACAACCTCTGTTTTGCAAGCTGCAACTTGTTGAGAGCACCAACTCTCT
>JASDQU010099833.1:4316-17339 GCA_032191745.1 Picea mariana
TTTAGTTGAATTGCTACTGGAGAAGGTCAAAGGGAAGAGTTTTAAGAACTCATGAGGCCCAAAATAGTGATTTGATCTAAGCCTTTAGATCACAAGAGATAGTGACTGTTGACCTGGGTGAGTGGATTTCGAAAGTTCAGGGATCGAGCTTTCAAAGGACAAGGTTGGGTTGAGTTCCAACTTCACAAAGCATGAAGTCCCGATGCACTCAAAGGGTTAGCCCCAGGTTGCAGGAAGGGGTCATATGAATAGGAGGTTAAGGGAGGATCTAGCAGAGAGCTAGTTTCTTAACCCATAGATCAAAATTTTAGGGAATGGAGAGTCAAAGTTGGTTTGCATAGAATATCCCGATACGCGAATTCATGATATAATTGTAGTCATTGATCAAGGGTATAGCGTAGGACTGTATATCTGGTCTTTGAGATAAATCGTCAATCAGGGATTCGGGAAAAAGAGTCAGGATTGACTCACATACAGAAGTCCTGAAGTCCCAAAATGTGAAGCATTTTGATAAGGCATGCAGTCACAGCCTGTGGTCGTATGGGGAAGATTGTGTTGGGTGCTTGTTTGTGCTGGTGCAGTTTCATTTGGACCTGTGGATCAAGATCAAGATTCCAACAAGGAATCGAAGAGCCAAAATGGCTCGAGAATAGGAATGATCCAGAGACCGGGAGGTCGCAGAACCCCAAAGGGGAGGGGGGGTGCATCAATTGGTATTAGAGCCTTTTTGCATAATTGATTTTTGTAGGCAATGGAGGTAATCAAAAGACCAAGCCTTGCTTACAGATAGTAGACAAAGGAGAGATGGTGAAAGGAGATGACCTGATAACATCAAGTGGTATCATAAACAAGAGTTTTCTTATAGACAATAGGTGAAGGAATATAAAGAACTGATGCTTTGTGAGAAGTTGTTGCACGCACAGCAGTAGCAGAAATTTAAATAGCCAGGCAAGTTGTGAGAGAAGATGGAGATGCTCACAGATGTGGGGTAATCCATAGGCTTTCCAGGAGGGCAGGTAGAGATGGAAATGGCTACTGAAGGCCATGAACATGGTCGAAGAGAATACCGCAAGAAGAAATTCAATTCAAGGATGGATCTGGAGTTCAATCAGATAAAAGCATAAATGGAGAAGCTTTCATTTAAAATGTAGCAGGATGCAAAGGTGCATTGGGTGTATGAGTGACCCATGAAGAATAAATCGAAGTGGTTAGTAAAGAAATTGTTTGCTAGAGAACAGAGAAGGTTGATGAGACTGTGGATAAGGCATGCTGAAAACCTCAGTGACATAGTGGAGGAACTGATTCACATCTGTGAACCAGAGACTGGGAGAAATATTAATGATGAGGAGGAGAAGAGATCAGATGAAGATCTCATAAAATGCCAAGTGGGAAGAAATGGACTTTAAATTTTCTAGGTGGGCAATGGAAAGAGACCAGGTGGAGGTCTCATATACTGCTAGGGGAGCAGTGTTGAAAGTTCATATTTCCAAGTGGGCAACGAGATGGGATTGATTGATCTCATAGACTACCAAGTGTGTAGCAGAAAATTCCCAAATTGTCAGGTGGGTAGGGGGAAAGAAACAAGACTGTCTAAAAGTCTCGGAAGCTCAGAATTAAGTTCATGTCAGCAAGGAGTGCTGATAGATGGACATTCATGTGCGTTTGTAGACCATTTGAATGAAGACAATGAGAAGTTAAATACTTCCATAAAAAAGGAGGAGGATCAGAGGAATGTTCCAATCATTGCAGGAATCAAATCATTCCTGCCAAGCAGCCGAGCAAAGGCTAGCACAAGTATTGCAGGTGCAGCAACAAAAAGACAACCAGGATAAACTACCAAGGAAGAAGAAATGGAGCAGACATAGATGTCTACCCCAGCAGAAGGAGAAGGGCATTCAACTGAATTGCTCAAAATTTTCAGCCAAGAAGCTGAACAAGAAATGATTGCATGATGAACTGGAATCCCTAGAGAGAAGGGTAATGGTGAAAATCTTGCACATCCAACAGATCAAGTTGGAGGAATATGGAGGAGCGTACCAGTCAGAGGAACGGCTGGAGAGAGTTAAAGATATACCAACACAAGAAGAGTTGACAGAGATCAAGATGTCAGAAGAGGAAGCCAAGTAGCATCTTGGTAATGAAACTATGGAATTGAAGTCTGCAGCAAAGAGAAAAATCAATTTCATGAGGGGAGATAAAGATAGCATGGGGGATCAAGTAGATCTTCCCACTGATAAGAAGGAAGAGTTGCAACAGAGAAGATTGCATAAAGAGAGCCATCCACTGGAGCAGCTGGACAGAGTAATAGAAGAGATCAGGAAGCTAATGTTGAGGTCAACAGAAGCAGTCAGCAAGGGAGATCTAAACAGAACAGAGTCTACCATAGCAGTAGGGAAGAATCAAAAGAAGAAAAAGAAGCAGCATCAGCAGCATAGCTGGATAGGAGCAAGAGGACAACTCCAAAAGAGAATTTGGGATCCAGGTGGATTTCAACACTGGAGAATAGGAGCTCATGAGAAAGAGATCATGTTTTTCCTAGCAGGGGAGTATGATGTAGGAGCATCACTCCACCTTAGCAAATGCACTAGCATGAAAACACTCAATGGAGAAAGGGAGATGCATTAAACCTCCCATTTTTTAAAATTTGCAATAATCCTATATGGATTTTGGTGTTGTAAGGTTGTAAATGCCATGTCATGCCTTTGTACATGTAGTGGTTGGATTTCATTTAAAAGGTTGCTTGTAGCAGGCCCAGATTGTGGTTAGGTTTGGGTAAACATTTATGAAAACTTCAATGTAATAGATGAGGTTAGGTGAGAGAGGACAAGCTCACAGAGCCCCTCTTTTGTAAGGAGATCTTGTATCATATTTCATAAGGCAGATAGGTAGAGAATGATAGAGAGGTCTCGTTAGAGAGGCCTTAGGAGGTAGAATAGTCTTGAGAGAGAGATATTGAGAGAACTGGGACTTTGTTATAGTCCAGTTTTTTGTAAATCATCTGTAAATACACACATAGATAATAGAAAAGAAGTTGTTCCTGCATATCAGGTGTTTATATATATTTTCATGAATGAATGTTGTATATGTATGATAAGTTTTATTTGCAGTAGGAGATAGATTTCATTTATCTTCATTGATTTATGTAATATTATTTTGGGTTCTATAGGTTGTGCAAGGGGTGCACAACAGAACATTGGAGGTTTTGTAGCCAGCACAAGGAGTGCGCATCTAAATTCTGTGGAGTTAGAGAAGAACATTCTAGGAGGGCGCACCAGAGTGATCACAAGCTCAAGAAGAACATCAAGGTTACTGAATACCTTAGAGGGGAGATAGTGTGGAAGAAGCACAAAGAAGTAGAGTTATTGAGTACTCTGTAGAGCTCTACGAGGTGGGCATTGAGGCAGTGCAAGTGTGCACAGAAGAACTCTGTGTCGAGTTCGGGAGAAACAGAGTTATTGAATATTCTGTGAGGAGAAGAACTACAAGGGGTGCATCGAGAATAAGAACTCTAGGAGGGCACGAATTATTTCTTGTTCAATAAATCCTTCATATTCTGAGTTTGACGAAATCCTGAGAACACAAGGTGTGTGTGGGAGGTCGAAATCTTTGAGGAGATCAAGCTCATAAGGGATAATGCAAAGAGTGTGTAGGAGTCAGACTTATTCCAAGTCCATAAGCTCAAAAGAGATAACACTTTCCAAAGTGTAAGAGAGACCCAAAGGAGTTGGGTTCACAGGAGATAGAACGAAGGTTGAGACCTTTGAATGTTGAAAATATTCCAAGTCTGGGAAGAATTTAAAAGCTCAAGAGAAGGCCATCGAGCGAGTGCAAGGAGTGCACCAAGAAAAATCTATTTCGAGTTCGAAGAGAAGAGAAGTTTCGGGGATAAAGAAACTTATAGAGTTGTTGAACACTCTTTTGGATCAACAAGGTGTGCTTGAGAAGGAGGTCACCAGAAGGACACCAAAGTCCCCTTTGGAGGGAAAGCAAGGGGCGAATCCATTAGAGACCGAGCAACCAAAAGCTTAGGAGATATTAAACAAGGATTGTGCAGGATTAGACTTGATCAAGTCCAAAAGTTCAGGAAGAGTAGCATGAAACCACATGCAAAGCACAAGTACACGTAGGGCCAAAGTCATGATCCATTGACAAAACTTAGGAGGTAAAACGTAGGGGATACCCAAAGTTGCAAGGCTCACAGGAGACAAATTGAAGGCTGAATCCTTTTGCAGCATCAAAATATTCCAAGTCTGGGAAGAAAGGTTCCAAATCTCAGGAGGAGAAGCACAATAGCCATTGGATAAGCCGCAGAGGGAAGATCTAGACCGTTAGATCTATGTCCAGGAAAAGGAGGAATGTGCACAAGAGGAGATTAGATCTGGGCCATTAGATCTGAGAGCAAAGGACTAATAGTCGTTGGACTTGGAGGAAGACACACGAGACTTAACCCTTGTGTGTGCAGGGGAGTGGACTCATCAAAGTCCTAAAGTTATTAAATGATCGGAACCGTCCATCATCAGGGGGGATAGGTGGAAGTAGATCTAGGGTGTTCGGGAAATCGAACATTGATAGATTTGCAAGGAGGAGAGGAACAAACTCACAAAACACGAAATTGAGAAATCATTCCAGTCATTAGATCTGGAGTGACAGGTGGTGGAGATCCATACACATCAAAGGATCAGACACTAGGAGAATGAAGGTGAAAACAAGAGAAAATACCCAGGGGGCTGGGAGCTAATTGATCCTACTCGTCCATCGAGAGGGACACGTGGCGATAGATCATCATTTCATTGACTCGCTACTAGAGAAGGTTAAAGGGAAGAGTTTTAAGAACTCACGAGGCTCGAAATAGAGATTTGATCTAAGTCATCATATCACAAGAGATAGTGACCATTGATATGGGCGAGTAGATTTTGAAAGTTCAGGGATCGAGCTTTCGAAGGAAAAGCGTTGGGTTGAGTTCCAACTTCACGAAGTGCAAAGTCCCGACGCGCTCGAAGGTTTTTCCCCAGGTCACAGGAAAGGGTCATATGAACAAGAGGTTAAGGGATGAGCTAGCGGAGAGCTATATTCTTAACCCAGAGATTGGGATTTCGGGGAATGGAGAGTCAGAGTTAGTTCACATAGAATATTCTAATACGTGAAATCATGATACGATCATAGTCGTCGATTGAGGGGATAATGCAGGACCGTAGATATGGTCAATCAAGGATTCGGGAACAAGAGTCAGGACTAACTCACATACAGAAGTCTCGAAGTCCCAAAATGTGAAGCGCCTTTTGATAAGGCGTGCAGTCACAACCTGTAGTCGTATGGGGAAGATTTCATCGGGTGCTTGTTTGTGAGGGTGCAGTTTCATTTGGACCTATGGATCAAAGATCAGGATTCCAGTAGGGAATCAAAGGGCCAAAAATGGCTCAAGAATAGGAACGATCCAGAGACCAGGAGGTAGCAGAACCTCAAAGGGGAGGGGGGCCTACATTTGGACATGTGGAAGGAGGAAAGTAGAGTGGAACAAAGATCGATAATAGACATCAATCACAAGAAGTGCCAAATGATCATGAGATCGACGATCGATAAGTATTGCAGGGCTATGACATGCTCAGATGATAATAATCCTTGAGCGAGCCACAATTTCAACCATGGTTTTGGAAGGGAGATACGTAGTTTTTGAAGGAGGATTGCAGGGTGAAAAGTGGGTTGGTCTAAAACCACGCTTTCTTGTGCCTGAAATCGTTCATTATCACAAGGGCACAACCTAGGGTCGTATGAAGGAAGGGGATATTAAAGAGGATCTACCACCCATGAACTGAAGAGCCCTAGAACGCACAGAAAGAGGGTGCGGGTGTCACAGTACCTGAGCCAAATGAAGGAAAGAGACCTGTGTATAATTGATATGCATTCATTCAGGAGCCCAAAGAGTCGATCTGACTCAACAATTGGAATGATCCAGAGATTGGGAGGTCGCAGAACCCCGGAAGGGGAGGGGGGTTGCATTGCTTTGGAATGTGGATGGGGAATTGCAAAGGCCAAAAGGTATGACCAAGTTCATAATGTCCTTCATGAGTTCAGAAAGTAGTCATTGGAATATCTGCATCCTTCATCTGGATCTAGTGATAGCCTAAGCGAAGGTATAATTTGGTGAAGAATAAGGCACCCTGGAGTTCATCCAATAAATCATCAATGACAGGAATGGGAAACTTATCTTTGATGGTCAGTTTATTCAGGGCACAAAAATTAGTACACATGTGCCAAGTACCTTATTTCTTTAATACTGTCACT
Organism: Picea mariana; assembly: GCA_032191745.1. Lineage (NCBI taxonomy): Eukaryota > Viridiplantae > Streptophyta > Pinopsida > Pinales > Pinaceae > Picea > Picea mariana. The sequence goes on from JASDQU010099833.1 coordinate 10,599, forward strand.
ATGGGGGAAGAATATGGGTTGGTACTAGGGAAAATTACCCCCACCTCCAGTAATTCTTGTACCATATTTTCTATTTCATTTTTTTTAGCAAATGGATACCTGTAGGGACGGACATTGGGGGGTTGACTTCCTGAAAGGAGAGGGGTGCTATGATCATTCTCACCCCTGGAGGGAGGTAAGTCTGTTGAAACCTAAAATACCCTAGGTTACTTGTCTAAGATGATTTGTAGGCTAGGAGGATCTACAGAAGAGGCCCGATTTGTGATCTGGATAGCATGAAATTGAGAAAACACACCATAGTGGCCTTTCTTTGACATTTTTTCCATCCTGTGAGAGTTGATGATTTTAGGGGAGCCCGCTTGGAGACCTCAGAGGGTATAGGTGTGATCCTCTTAATTGAAGCTCATATATAACTCTTGATAATCCATTATGATTGGTCTCATAGTGTGAATTTATTCCACACCTAATACAATATCATATCCACCCATGGCAATATTGAACATATGGGTTTTCATATGATAATCGCCCATTTGGAGTTGTACATTCTCACAGTGTCCCCCACACTTTATCGTACAACCATTAGTGATGAGGATTTGAAAATTATAAATAGGATAGACAAAGAAATGGATATCCTCAACAAGCCTGTGGTGAATAAAATTATGGGTGATACCACTATAAATCAACACCACAATTGGCCTATGTTTGATGTATCTCTTCAATGGTTGTGGGGACAAAATACCCAAGAGGGAATGAAGAGATATGACAACTTCCTCTGATTCTCTAGGGGTTGCAACTGAATCTTCAGTGTGAAATGGTGGTGTAGCATCCTCTTGGTGAGGAGCCTTATCTGATGGTATGTTGTCACAGAAAGAGGAATTTGATGCATCAATCTGGAAGAAATTTGGTTCCCTACATTTGTGTCCTTGTGAATAGTTTTCATCACATTAATAGTAAAGTCCTTGCTTGCGACGCTCTGTTATTTCAGTTGGAGAGACCTTTTGGACCTTTAAGGTTTGTGTCGGAGCAAGGTTAGCCCTAGGGTGAGGACGGTTGGGGAAAGTAAAATTCAAGGGTAGATCTTAAAGGATGGTCTCTTCTTCTAGTGGTAATTGGCATTCTTGTAGCCATGTAGTAGGGTGATTCATGCTCACATGAGACTTGATGGATTCCTTTAAGCCATTGATAAAGCATTCAAGGTAAAATTCATCAAATAAGCCCTCATTTTGGATATCCAACTGTTCAAATGTCATAATGAAGTCTAATACTGATCTCGTTTGGTGTAGCTTAGTGGTCCTTCCCAAAAAATGTGATTCCCTATCAAAATAGGAACAAACTGCTTTACTGAATATGTTCCAAGTGGGTAGTCCTAGATAACATTTCTTATGCCACTACCACCACTGCCATCATTCTTGATCCAAGTATAAAACTCCTACATGGAGTTTGGTCTCATCATCCCAAATATCATGAAGGGAGAAGTAATGTTCCATTTGAGAAACCCATACTATTGGGTTGGATCCATCAAATTTATGCATGTAAGCTTTGGGAACCTTATTCCAAGAGCGTGGAGAACCCCAAGGAGAGTGGAAAGAATGAGTATTCTCATAATTGGAAGAGTGAGGGTCCTCTAGCATGGGATCAACGTTATTTCCCTTGAAGAGTTGTGTTATCTCTTTGTAATTCTTTTCAAGGTCGGCATGGATGTCTTTGTTAAAGTTGTCAAGTTTATGTTCTAGGGTGGACACCTTAGTCTCCAATTCTTCTTGATTCTGAGAGCAGGTAGTAGGAATGGCGAATTCTTAGGGAGCATGGGTGTTAGGACATAGATATAGTCTACAAAAAATTATAGGTGCCAGGGTGATAAGGATAAAGAGAGGAATCCAATGGGATAGGTCTCATATAATGGGGTGTTGGAAAGGGTTGCGTCTGCAGGAAAAAAAAGGCGTTAAAATGAATGGCACCACTACGATTAGAAGGAAGAGAGGAATCTAATGGAATAAGTCACAAATAAGGGTGCATCTAAGCCCTAGACTTGTTTTTTTTACTCCTGTAAAGTTAAACTCTGATTTGAATAATATTGCAGTGTTGAAAGGCCCAAATTCTTAACAGGAAAAAATGTGTAGTAATTTCGCAACCAGAATGCATGAGGTAAAGTTGCATGACAATAGATCTTGTTTGTTCTGTATATGTTTTTGTCCCAAAGGTTAGGATATGCAGGGTTTATTTATACAAGGGTTCACCTTGTGCTATAACTCTCTGATATACATGTGGAGTCCAACAGTAGTACTCAACCCAATATCTCAAGGCACCAACTAAGGATTCTAAACCATACCCTTAGCCATACTACCCAACTACCCAAGTACTAGAGAGTATATTCCTGAGTTTTGTTCTCGGTGGAACTATAACAGTCAGGCGGCCGATCAGTTTATCTACGGAGGGCTTCAGGATATCTAGGTCGATCCGTATACATGTGATGTATGATGTGCTACCACTCAAAGGGGTACCAACAAGGGTTACAAGGGTGGCCAACAATGTGCACTTAAGTACCACTTGTATTTCCTACGTGTATGCTTCCTCGAACATGTATTTATGTGTTGAATGATAGATCTTTGTAGCTTTAATATGCCAGAATATGTCTCTACCTTGAAAAAAAATAACACACAATTTTTAGCCAAGGAAAGAGCTATGAAACCACTTACAATATACAAGATGTAATATATTATGTGGAACATAATATATTTGGCAAGTAGCAATGGAACAACAAGAATATAGCTAGAGAAATACCAGGATAATGCCAGAAAGAGCACCTTTATTAAATATAGCAATGTTCACTTGCCTCTTCGAGGGGTAAACCTCCAGCAGAGCAGATCTCTATTACAATAATCTCCAAGACAAAAATATCCAATACCTCCTACTCTTAATTATATTTATTCTACCTTCTAAGGAAAATTCTGGGGGAAGATATTTCTAGAAGAGAAAGATTCTATTAGGTCTTCTTACATTGACTTATTCTCCTTTATTTATTAGGACTTATTAACTAATGTCGGCCTTTATTACATAGAAAACTTATCCTACTAACTAATGATCCATGAAGAGGGATTAGGATCGGATCCTAACACATGTAATAGGGTAAGTAGTAACCAATTATTACCTTCAACATATATCCATATAGTTTGAAATAAAATACATGAGTTGAATAAGACTTTGATTCACCAATAAATACATAAATAAAGAATTCATGGACTTCTACAATATAGAAAGGATGAATCTTTAAGACCGATAAGCTAGTATTGTCCAGACTCTAAGACCATAGTTGGTTAAAAAAAAATATGATCCCCTGGGATTGATATTTTACTTTATTTTATACAATATTTAACACTAACCAAAATCAGTTACTTTGAGCAACTATCTAGAACTGAAATTATAAAATAGATTTTGACTATACAAAATCTAGGATTTGATAGAAATTGCGTGCCAAATGTTGCCTCTTGTATCCTTCTATTTTGTAAGTTGTTTTGATAAATAATCCCTTTGTGAACTTTACAAGTATCCTCCAATCATCATTCATGGGATATTTGAAAGTAACCATTTTTCTAATGTCGATCAACTTATCCATTATGGTTTGAAATTTTAATGATCCCTTCATGTATTGAAACTTGTCAATGTTGTCTCTTTCCTTCAATAAACTTTCCTTATAATTTTCAAAAGGAAAGATATTTCCCTTTTGACCCTAACAAGTTGGCAAACCCATTTTTACTAGATTGTTAAACTTATTCATAAAAGGTTCAACACCTCCTTTAATCACATTGCATTTCACTTGAGCTTTCTGGACCAAATTTTCCTTTGTCAACACTTTATTTGTTTCCATAACCATTGAAGTTCGAACATTCACTCCTAGATCTCTTAATTCATCCCAATATTTAGAATTAACAAATTTTATATTTTTATAATTTTATTGGCCAATTGAGGTTTATTACCTAGTTCTTTAAGTGTTTGTTGTATGACTTGTTGAATTTGATATGCTAAAACTGATTCATCTCCCACCAATCTAATATAATTCCAAATATTCAATATTTCAGCTATGATATGGTCCCAAAGAATATGCTTTTCTCCAATTAAATAATATTTTCCAACTAGCTTACCTTATAATTGTTCTAATTCTTATTGCAATTTGGATTTGATATTTTGATATTCAGTAATAATCCTGTATTTTTCCACCACTTTCTCTTTCATAATATCTAATTCATCATTTTTCACAGAAATATTTCTCCTCAAATTCTTTGAGATTCAAATTTGACAGTGTTTTGGCCATCTCTTGAGATGGGTCCGTTGATATTGAAGGTTGAGAAGACGAAGGTATTTGGCATACATGTTCATATTTTTCCTTCCTTAAAACTTCAATCTATTACTCATATGATTCAATCTGATTACTCATTTGAATCATCTATTGTAGGATCTGATCTTTTTCTTGTTGTGTTACTTTCAATTCAGGAGTTTGATTATGGTCGATATTTGGAATTTTGAGCTTTTTATTCAATGTTAGGATTTCATTGTTTTTTATTTTGGTCAAAGCCTGTATTTTCTTCATATATTTGGGGTTATATCCCAAATCAATTATCTATTCTTTCAACTTAGCAATCCTCATTTGTTTTGTTCCGTTGGCCAATTTTTCCTACTTCAACTTCTTTTGAATTTTATTTTCCATGGTTTTTATTTTATTCATGCTGACAAAATTCTTCATCAAATATTTGAATACCGTCTCTTTAATTTGTCTGTGCAAATCCATTTTGTAAACTAGATTTATTTGCTCCACGTTGATTGAAATTTTAGCTTCTTTATAACCATTTATTGTTTTTACAACCTGGGATTTAGGCTATAATATAGCTATGTTCAATTGTCCTTTCTCATATTCCGGGGCTGACAATAATTTGGTGTGTGAAGATCCCTCACTCCATATTTGAGGATATATTTCTTGTTTGATCTTAATTTTTAGATATTGAGAAAAAAATATTTTCTTCTTTTGATTGGCCTGCTACTAAAGCTTCATTTTATCCTTTAACACTTGGAATACTACAAGGATAACACGATCTTGTGGATTTTTTTACAAAACCTCCCCAAAAAATTATTCACTTAGTTGTAAATAGTGAAGGTCGGCGGCTGGAGGTTTTTGCAGAGGTTATTTTTTTCCCAGTGTCTTTATGGAACATACGCAATGGTGTGCATCTAAAAACTACTAAATTAATGCTTAAACATTAAAATTCCATGTCACTGTTCTTCATAGCGGAGGTAGGTTGCGAGAGGTTTTTGCAGAGTTTTTTTTTTTTAATCGGTGTTCCTTTAAGATATCGATGCACTGGAAATTTCATGAAAAATGACGTCGTGGTGCATCCATGTTCCTATATCACCGCCATAATTTATAATAAAATTCCATGCACCGAATAAATCACACCAATGTCATTGAACAACACACATCGGTGCACCTACCTATCTAAAGGCACATTGAGGTAGGATAAATAAAAAAATAATTATCAAATCAATTTTCATTGTTATAGTGTGTCATGTGCTTTCAAACTCTCAATAAATCATTGATGCTCAATGTTTTCCTGAGATGCCATGTTTCCCATGATGTACACTGACTTAGATAGCTCCATTGCTAGATTCCACACATTTCCAAATTTTAGAAATTACCACAAATTTTCATTTCCTCTCAACAGTGCAACCATGCCTCCTCAAGATAGTACAGAGTAGAAAAATTATTTATTACCCTCCTATTTTCATTTTCAGCCAATCAAAATTACAATTTAGCTTGAAATTGGGCAATTTTTTCTTTTTTTTTTTTAATTTTGCATTGTGCACATGAACTGTTCGGCTCACCCTGAAGCAAATTATACTGTGTTAAATACACAATGAACACCTCTGATGGTGCGTCAATATATGGTTGCACCAATACCGTTCAAGCTAGTGCACCGCAAAAAAATACTAAAAAACAAAGTGGTTCATCCTTCAAAATGCCCCAACATCGATGCAAATTGGGCTTATACCCACATCGGTGCATTACACTTCATTAACCGCACTATTATTTCAATTATATATAAGATTTAACCTAGCAGTGCACCAATTTTAATCAATATCCCCAGGGCGTACGTGAAACATAACAACATTCATCGATCATTATCTTTCTCCTAGTCCACATGTGTCATCATTCATTGATCCCCCTCTTCATCCTCTTCCTCCACATGTGTCACAAGCTTCTAATGCTTTGGAAACTATGATCACATAGGGTATTGTTGATGCACATATTCATGATATTGATATCGAGACACTTGAGAGTGCACTTATGTTAACATTTGCTTCTGAGATAGTTGTTCTTGATAGAGGCTCTACCTTTGGTAGCAGATACATTGATGCACCTGGCTCTGGTGGTGGATCTAGGTAGTAGTGGTACTAATTGACATTTATATTGATTGTTTTATATTTGACTGGATATCTATATATGACAAGTTTATTGTAGATTTTGTTGATATGTATGTTTGACATGTATACTCATATGTATATCGCTCATGTATATTATGTTTTTTCATATAATGTTGTGGTTGTTGTTGTTGTTTGATTAATAAAATGTAATATGTGTATGCTAAAGACAAACATTGTTAATGATTTCTCTGCTTTTAAGTGAAATTTGATATGTATCATTCATTTAAATTTATAGTTTCCATATAATGTTTAACTTTACTTTTATGAAAA
>JASDQU010099833.1:20743-35385 GCA_032191745.1 Picea mariana
TTTTAAATTGTTTAATTAAAATGCTTTACGTATGCGGGAGGGGATAAGGAATTAAAGAAAAGGATAAGATATTAATGAAGGGGGGGATAAGACATTAAAGAATGGGATAAGATATTAAAGGGGGGAGATAAGGAAATTAATGAGGGGGAAGAGTCGGTGAAGGAGGGATAAGGAAGGGAAGGAGTTTGACGGGAGGATTATTCTACGGAGGTTGGGGATGTATTTTGGGAGCTCTGGGATTTTCAGAGAGGGAGGTGAATTTTTGTGAGTGGGATTGATACAGTGCACCGGAGTTGCTGGGGGTTTTGGGCACGGGGGCCAGGATATCCGTTGATATCCTGGAGCTAGGGAGCTACCTAGTTGGCAGGGAGGAACAGATTTGGGCAGTGTTCATAAGAGATCAAGGAGGCAAGTTGTGGACAACAGGAGGGATAATAGCATCAGGTTCAGGTATATACCAAGAATTATGCATTGTTTTTTTGTATTAATTTGTTATTAAATTTTATTACTATGATGAATTTGATTGCGAATGTGCTAAATGAAGTAACTCTTAAATTTTACTGCTTTGTTCTAAATTAAATGTTGTTTATTTAATTCGGCTATTACACTCATCATGTAGGTGAATTAGAATATGGACTTGCAATTCCATAAAACTCATGGGCAGTTCCTTCTAAAACATACAAACAATATCAGTTATCTCTCGAGGCCACCGAAACTACCACATTTGGAGTTGAAGTCTGACGATGTGTTCTTAAAGATAAAATGCACCTTACCATTGGACAGTACTCACTAATTCTCAAAATTTTATTATATTTTTTTCTTGGTCCCCAAATGTTCATTGGACCTATGACATAGTTTAGTACTCGTCGAACGTCCGACTTTTATTCACGGTTTTGAAAACCGTCGATTCTGCAACACTGACATCACCATCATGACCCACCATTGCCCCATCATCTGTCATTGTGGCACCTACATGGCACTACCATGTCAGAATTTTTTTTTTTCTCATGGGTGCATTTGGCACCTAATTGGGCCTTAATTATGGTAGATAGGGGGATAAAAATGTTCATCACATGCTTATTATTCCCATGTTGTCTCGATCTATAAGTCAATTATGCCTGCTATGGGGGATAAAAATGTTCATCGCGGGCTTATTATGCCCTCTCTGTCTCAAGATGTCAACTAAATGTCAATGCACAAGAGATATGATTGGAAAGTACAAGGATTAATAGATGAACATAGTATGCAGATTAGAAGTTTTTATGATGTGGGTAGGTTAGACAATACTTGACCCACATCACTTGTGTTTCCAAATAGGCTATGAGAAAATTTCAAGTCATACGTTAGCTAATGTTACTAGTGAAATCATATGATGGTTGGTCCCAACTAGTGCTGCCATGTCCCAAAGTTACCCATTTGTATAACGAAGGGACTATATTCTTTGGCACTATAAGTTTCATGTTGAGTGGTTAATTCTATATAATTTGAGTCCCCTAGGGTTTTTGAGGATGTCAAATCCATTTATGCATTCATAAATGCAAGTTAAAAAATATAAAATTGTGTTTTTTCTTAGATTTAGATCATCAGATTTAGGTGAAAATGCCAATTAAATGTAGAACATTTAGACTACGCCACCATGAGAGAAACTTGGGAAGGATTTAGGTGGTCGGTTGAGAGGTCACAATACTGCACCTGTATGCAAATGGTTCCACCAATCAAGAAGAAGTACATCGCATCAACTTCAACAGTCTAGGAGGCCCCAAGAAAGAGAAAGTGGGAGTCTCCAACAGTAGTGGGAGGACCAAAGGAAATGGATCACATCACGAGGGGTGGAATCGATGATGCCAATAGTTTCAATGGAATGCAAAAGTACAAGGAGGCAGGAGAGAAAGTAGTTCTCCAAAAGGAATATGTCCAGGTTGGTCTGGCCAAATGGGCGTTGAAGGTGTTTGACCTAGGTATATGATACCACAAAAGTTGCTTAGCAACAAAACCATAACAATTGGTAAACATATACCTTATTTATATCAATCATGTCCATCCCACCATAATATTACTCTGCAATATAATCCCCAATACTTCCCCTTCTCTCTTCCCTCCTAATGGTGCACCGTCCATATCCATATCACATTTTTTATCTTCCATTGGACCCTTCAGTGCACTACAAATTTTGGAACCCATTCACATTGTAATATGCTTCAGTACCACCCCATAATGTGAATATGGTTGTTAATGTGATTTTTCGCCTATGACCTTGGTTCATGTCACAATAGAGTGAGACCATATATAAAAGACAAAACCTACCCTCACACAACAATAATGTTATGAGAAAATAACTAATTTGAGGGGAGAGAGAGAGAGAGAGAGAGAGAGAGAGAGGCCTCACATCTTGTATCCTATGTTATATGTCGATGCCTCACACCTTGTATCGTATGTTATCTGTCGATCCTTTCTCTCCACCTTTGATGTTTCTTGTGATCTCCACCGGTATCAACCTGCAAAAGAAGACCAAGTCTGTGTTGCAAAAAGGTAGTTATGAATTTGAATCATACATATAATGTGCAAATATTCAAGTCTATGAAGAAAAAATAACATATGTCAACAGATTGATAAAAATTTACACATGTATGGAGGGAAAGAGAACTCTTTTATTGAAAATGGTAAAAGTGGTTAGTTACAACCTAACTCCAATGGTCGACACAACTTCAAAGCCAATTGCCTAGGTTCCTCCATTGGTCCTTCAAGCATCAACTCAACAATATTTCCCTTCTTCATATGACAAAAAAGGGATAGGAACACACCCTATGGTCATATAAGGGAGAAGAAGGAGTATTGGAAAGCAATTTCCAGAACAAGGGGATGTTACTCAAAGGATCAAGGAAAATATGGAAGCTTGAAAAATCGTCAGCATAATATTGCACCTAGGTTTTCCTCCACATCCATGCCCTCAAAGGTTATTTTATACCATCCTCAAAAGGTTGAGTTGGTTGTATTCCATTTTTTAGATGGCAATAAAAATGTTGTTTTTTAGATGATTTGATGAAGAAGGATGGGATTTACATTTGCAAGCTAGGTAAAAGGACTAAGCCATCTCACAAATGCAATTGATGTATAAATTTGTGGTATAACAGATGATCCCTAATGTGTGAGGTCAAAAGGGAAACTGATGGATGAAATACAATATAACTATGACAGGCGAGGATGCAATGAAGTAGATCCAATGAAATTTCTCGAACAACTAACCCAAGAAATTTCTCGGGCATACCCATACTCAAGAGTGATGTAAGCATGGCTGCCAAATCAAGTACATCACGGATCCATGACAGATATGAAAGTATGATTGATGTCCATGGCCACGAACAATACACAGTGGATCCATGTGATATATTTAAAGTAGAAATCATGCTCATGATTATTACACAATGGATCCATGCAAAAAGTAGATCATATCCATGAATGGATACACAATGGAGCTATGTCTCAAATCAAAATCAGAGGATATATGGAACCAATGGAGTGAACAAGTGGATCCTCTATGAGTACCAATGTTTTAGGGTTGGTACAATATGTCAAGTAGGATAAAAAAATATGTGATTCTTGTACTTCACATGAAGTATTCAAAACAATCCACTGAGGTACGAGTCTACACTATGTGAATAGATGTGTTGGGGTCAAATATAGTGAGACATCATTTGATTACCAGTCATGGATGTATGTTGTTAACAAACACGAGATGATCCACTAGTGATGATAATGGGCATCAAGGTACCATGGTACAATCTAACGAATGTGAATAAATTAACTAGTGTCGAACATGTGATAGAATATATCAATCATGTGACATTGATGTATTCCCATTTTTAATAGAGAGGGAACCTTCCATTTATGATTGCAAGCCCCAAGGTACCAAAAATAACTCTAGATCCATATCCCATAGCAAGATGCGTTGAAGTTGATAGGAGGAGATCCACTGGAAGCAAGGCATTAAGGAATCCTCCATCATCTAGCACAAGGAGTAGAATAAGGCCAAAGATTTGGAAGGACTTAGATGAACAAATTGTAATGACCACACTGAGGTACAACTCCAACATGCACTATATAGAATAGTGCAGGGCGAAGATTCTTTGAATAATAGCCAATAATGGAGACTCATGACAAATATGAGGAATCTGTCAATGGGATCAAATGGAAACTAAGGTATTGCACAAATCCCTATGTGTGATATTTTTGTTGACATTGAACACAATGGAAACCACTTAGTCAGTGACCAATGATGGTTTTTCATCTTTTGAGTTCAAGGTCATATATCAATGATGGGAATAGTCCTAGGGTGAAACTCTAGTTCATACTCTCAGAGCAATGTGTCGAAATCAATAAAATAAGACCCTCCAACAAGAAGTCAATGAGGACCTTCTATACTAGCATGAGTGAGATCCAAATATACTTGTGATGATAGGATGTACTTGATTGACACAAGAAGGCCTACTTGAAAGGTCAAATACTTTCTACAAAATGGTTGACTCGGGATGAAACTTTTTTTGAACAAAAGCATGACATATTATGTGACTTAGGAAGGATGGATTATAAATCGGGATACATTAATGAAAAAATAGGAATCAACAAACACTCTATATGGTTGGAAGAATAACCAATCAGAGGAGACTATGCTCGAATGAGAAAAAGTCTCCTAAAGCCATACTAAACCAAAAATATTGAGACACTAACTCAAATATTGTATTTTGTTCAAGGGTCACAAGACTACTGCCAACAAAAGAGATAGACACTTTCTCCCCTACTTTTTAATTTTCATATGCTTTTGTATTTTTCATATTATTAAATCCTAAAAAAAATAAAAAAAAATAAAAGAATTCTATAGTACAGTGCAGAAAACGAGTGTCACGGGAAAATAAACTAGTTCCAAAGTGTATGGAACATACCTATGCTTAGTGCAAGGAAGCATGTGCATGATAAGGACACTCGGGGGATGTTTCCTCTAGGGTTAATATGTCTAGCCATGAGGGTACAAATTTCAATTCTAGCAACTGGTAGGAATGCATAAGAAAATGGTTCAATAATGACAAGTTGAAAGTTGGCATTAGACCTAAAAGAACGATTAATTAATATGCAATGAAATTACAACTCAACAAAATTTTGGAAGCCCCATGGGTACATTATCCAGAAATATATTGAGAGGAATTCATGAGGCTTAAATGGAAATACATGGAGGGACGAAAGGGGGCTTCCAAGCCTACAGGAAAATTGCAGCATGGGTGTCAAAAACTCCAGTGTGGTACTAACTAGGACACCCATGGAGAGGTAAGTTCTATCATTTGTAATGATACCTTTAAGGAAAATTGAAGGTATGATGTTGAAAAAAAATGGGTTGAATCCCATTGTAGATATGTGTCCAACACAGATAGATGCATTGTGCAGGCAGAATGTAACCTAGCCTATATACCAGTAAACAACATAATACCTGTTGAAGAATCCGAAGAGGTGTTGACATAAGTATCAATATGCGGTCGAGGTATTCCTGTCGGTAATGGCCAAAAAAATATTGAGAGGAATATATATTGCAACTTCAACGCGAAGTCATAGCGAGACTAAACATGACTCTTGATCCTAAGAAATTATTTCAACAGGGGCACCAAACTGCGACCAAGTTTCTAACTAGGGCACCCATGAACGGTAGGCTCTACCATATAAATTATGACACTTCTAAACAACAAATAAGGTTCTGCATCGAAACTCAATGGGGTTGATCCTAAGGCAAAATGAAACAGAAAACGGATAACGCGAAAATGCATGGAGGGGAAAATCTAACCTATATGCTTGTTTCAATATCATTACCTATCAGAACGAATCGAAATGGAAGAAAATATACCAAATATAAATGTATTAAAAGTCCTATATATAATACCAAAAACACTCACACAGAATTTAATAAGTCCAATATAGAAACCACCGATAAAAACATGTTCTAAGGGATACAGAACTTGAAAACAAGAAACCCTAAAAGTACAATATGTACAAAGGATCGCATAGCCTTTCAGCTTATGCATAGTAGTTATCCAATAAGATCCCATTGCTAGGATCAAGCCAAGGGTTTCGTTGGTAACCAACCATTAAATCTTACAGTTCAGGAAGAGGTTGAGGATCCATAATCATAGCTTCAAGGATAGCCTCATTTAAAGGCAACTCAACATCCATGAAACTGGGGCTCGATAACACACAAATATTAGGGATTATGGTATCACAAATTGTAAGATGATACTCAAGAGGAAACAAAAATTACTCAATCCAAGAGGGGAAAGAAAATTATCACATGCCCCCATAGGATACAACACTTGATCAATTACCGAGACCTTGTCGAAAACTAGCAGCTCATTGGTAGATGGCATAATCTTGGGAGAACCCAATGCTTTCCAATATGAGGAGGAAAAAATACTTGTAGAGGATCCTTCATCTACAACTCATCGATGAATTCCTTTCAAAATAGATTCAACCATAACCATTATCTAGAAAGGTGCAAAAGAAGGAAGGTGAGGCTCCACAAGATCATTCCAATCAAAGGAAACCATCCTAGGACTTGGAGGGAGTGTACTCAAAGAGAGTGGAATTCCCCCTTGTTCATAAGGTACTGAACTAGAAATGATAAATACATGCTTGAAATATGCATCACTCTGTGAAAGAGGATTTGGATCAGTCGAATATTTCATTTACTTGACCACTTTGGAAGACTAGTCACTCTCCAAGAGAAGAGTGGGATCAGTCAAAGATTGCATCGACGCAACCACTTCCTCAACCACTGGTTGAATAGGATGTGAGAAAACATGTTCAAGAGATGCATGACCCCCCAAAATGATGCGGGTATCAACCGAATATTGGATCGGCACGATCACTTCATCAACCAACAATTTATTAGATTGTTTGGAATCTGAAGATGATGTGGAACTAGAGCGTACTTCATATAAGGACCATTCTCTTCATACCACAACAATAGTAGGGCACAAATGAGTAAGGTAATCTCATTCGCAAATATTACAAGGGAAATTTGGATTACGTCCTATACATCTAAGCTTGTCAACCATATCAATGCCGCCAACGTGACTTGCAATGACTGGTGGGTTTCTCCCAGAATGACTTGTAGTGGCTAGGTGTTGATCTCCAACATGAATTGTAGAGGTTGGTGACATTTGTCTAGTATGAATAGCAGTTATTAGACTTTCTCTCCCAGCATGATTCACAGAGATCGGTTGCTTCTCCTCAACGTGACTCACATATGTTGTTGACCTATCTCCAACATGACTTGTTGAGGTTGGTGAACTAGTCCAGTATGACTCGTAGTGACTGGACTCATGCTTCGAGCATGAATTGTAGTGGATAGTTTCTTGGCCACATTATGACTCGCAGTGGCTTGTGATATGTATCCAACATGACTAGCATAGGTTGGTGACTTCTTCTTATTACTCTTCCTCTTCCTATTCCTTTTAGACTTATGGTTACTAGTAGAAATAATTTCACCAGAGGAGGCTGAAGGAGAAAGAGTAAACTTGGCATATGTAGAAGGTGAAGGATAAACATACGTACGATCCCCCTGACATAAGGTGCTTATCTGATAAGTATCAAGAGAATTCAGGACGATCAGAGTGGCGCACAACCAAACCGGTAGTCCTAAATTCAACCCAGGATTGTTGAAAGTGGCCATCAAGGGGGCACCAACATTTCCAAAGAAAGGAAAAGCACAAGAATTCCCTTGGGCAGGGGTTCCTTGGTTGGTATCCTCAAGAACTTTGGCCAGAAATTTCTTATGCATAGGTTCATCCTTTGTGGGATTGATCATGTCCATAAAAGACTCACACACTAAATTTGAAGAGCCAGTGGTATAAAAATCCATGCCTTCTAAGAGGTGGATCCACACTTTCATGAGAAAGACCAGGGGTCCTTCCTGACCAGCAAAGTAGTTGGTCAACCACCCTAAATCAACAACCCAAAAGAGGTGATACTGAAACAACCTAAGGCCAACTATACAAAGCAACACTCCACTAAAAAAATCCTAAGAGAAACATCACAAGAAAATAAATTTTCCAAATATTTAGCCTAGGTGGATGAGGTCCTGAGTCCAAAGGAATGAAAAAGTGGAGAGGGACCTTGCGGATAAAGGCACGGGTTGATTATGTCCCATGAACTAGAAAACCAAGGAGTGAGAAGCAGTTATCCTGACTTCCACTAACCAACCTTATCTGGTGCAAGTACCCATGCTTCATGGGTCACCCTCCAGTAGTACTGAAAAGTGTGATGTAAAATCTACCCCAGGTACCATGACAAACCCTTGTAGTCACCTATGATATCCCTAGGAAGAGAAACTAAGGTTACCAACTCGTAGTTAGCATTCAGGGGGAGAGTTGAAAGTCAAGATAGAACGTATGGGAAGGGTAATTAAACCCAAAACTCTTCCATAGGACTGATTTCAGATGGGTCGGTATCACTTCAGGAAAATTCCCCAATATATGATCTATCCACTATGCTTAGCTAATATTTGGAGGGGATATCTCCTCAGCTCTCCTTTACGCAAACTTGTGTTTGACTCATGTGTTAGAGGAGCTTCTCAGCTATACTTATGCAACAATTGGATTTGACTCTCCCTAACTCAGACTCCTATGTTTTTTTTCTAGCCTTGGATAAATTAACTCTCCAACCTAAACCAAGGCCCTAACCCTAAACTTTTTTGTGAACCCTAGAAACAAATTCTAGTACATTTTAAGTTTAGTGCTCATTTTAGAGACGATTTTTACTCAAAGGTTATGGAGTGAAATTGATGTTGTTTGAGACTCTTGCAAACAATGAAACTTATAAGAACACTGGAAAAGAAAACTTTATACTAATCTTTCAATGAAAAAGAGTTTCAAAAAATAAAATGCATGAACAATCCTTCAAACCTTGAAATACAATTTTTTCCTTTTCTGATGCAAAATGCACAATGCAAAGGAAGAAGAGACCTAACTGGAAAAAAAAAACTAGGTTTTCTAATTTTCTTTTTCTTTCTACCAAAGCAAGAAACATGCCTAAAGACTTAAGTGCTAGTAAGAAAATTATTTTCTTGAAGTAGTTTTGTCTTTTCTATTACTAAAAGAAATGAAATGAAAATGAGATGCAATTTTTCTTTTTTTTTATGAACATAGGGAAGAAGGTAAAGAGTAAGAAAACAAACAGTCAAGAATCACTAAAACACAACAACCAAACTAGAAACACATCCCAGCCACACATGATTGACCTTTCGACCCACCTAAAGAACCTTATAACCAAAATACTTACCTAACCAAAAGAAATAAATTTTAGAAAAATTGAGAGTTTTCAGAGAATTAAAAAAACAATAAAAAACAAACCCAATAGGCTCAGATTGTATTGAAGAACCAAACCAAATCCTCCAAAACTGAGAGAAAGGATAAAAAATTCAAATTCTTACACAGATCTGTGACTGTGTACACTAGGACTCAAAGAAATCCATGGGTCAAACAAAGTCAAATCACGAATATCCATGACTCCTAAAGGGACAGTGCATATGCACCAGTAAAATTTGAAAAATAAAAATCCAATCCAAATGGATGCTTTTAAAAAATTTGGACAAAGTTTCTAGATGGAAAATGATTTGAAAAAAAATCCTAGAAAATAGGAAAAGTTATAGAAATCAAAGACAACACAAGGCACCTTAAGATTGACCCAAACTAGGAGACGAGATCCCCAGTATGGTCACCAATTCTATTAATGGGATTTTTCCCTTGTGACCGTGGGTCATGTCACAACAGAGTGAGACCATATATAAAAGACAAAACCTACCCTCACACACAACAATGTTATGAGGAAATAACTAATCTGAGGAGAAAAAGAGAGAGATGGAGAAGGAGAGGCCTCACACCTTATATCCTACGTCTAATGTCAATCCTCGCTCTCCACCTTTAATGTTGCTCCTAATATCCACCTTTATCAACCTGCAAAAGAAGACTAAGTATGTGTTGCAACAAGGTAGTTATGAATTCAAATCATACATATAATGTACAATTATTAAAGTATATGGATAAAACTAACATATATCAACAGATTGAGATCAATTTACACATGTATGAAGGGAAAGAGAACTCTTTTTATTGAAAATGGTAAAAGTGAGTAGTTACAACCTGTCTTGAACCACTAGCACTGCCTCGAAGCCAATTGCCCAGGTTCCTCCATTGGTCCTTCAAGCATCAACTTAGCAATATAAACCTTCTTCAGATGACCCAAAAGGGATAGGAACACACCCTATGGTCATATAAGGGAGAAGAATGAGTATTGGAAAGAAAGTTCTATAACAAGGGGATGTTACTGAGAGGATCAAGAAAAATAGGGAAGCCTGCAAATTTGTTAGCATAATATTGTACCTAGGTTGTCCTCCACATCCATTCCCTCAAAGGTACCTTTATACCATCCTCAAGGGTTTGAGGTGGTTGTATTCCATTGTTTACGGGCCCAGGGAAGTTTGGGAATGATCCCAACCGAAAAACTCGATTGAAAATGTGGAATATTTTATTTTTTCATATTTTTTGAGGTCATTCGCGAGTTGTAAACTAGCAAGGCATGGACATCTATGGTTTTCACACTGGTTACCCATGGATGGCAACAAAATTGTTGTTTTTTAGATGAGTTTGATGAAGAAGGATGGTATTTACATTTGTAATCTAGGGAAAAGGACTAATCCATCTCACAAATACAATTGATGTGGAAATTTGTGGCATAACATTGGTGACTAGATAAAACTCCCTTATGAGTATCGATTGCAGTGAACGACTTCCTATAACAAGGAGGAGTGTGCCTCAAGTACTAAGCATCACCTCAAAGATGCAACAACTGGCTCGAGGACCTATGACTTCATGTAAATTTAGTTATGGTCCACTTATGCAAGTGACCTATGGGTCACGGTGGTCCCTATGGGCAACATAGTATATAAGGTTGTAAGTAGAGAGATAGAAAAGGACATGATTGTTATATATTCCTTAGGAGGAATATTTGGAGAGGATAAATTTGTAGAATTTGTATTACAGTTTACCGAGTTTGTATTGGACATTGTATATGTGATGTCTGTCATGTAAAGATCCTTCTATATTTGTGAGGAATTAATGGAAGATTAGTAATGTTTATGACTCATATTTGTCTTAATATGTGATGCTTGTTGTGATATTTAGTGATTATATGCAATATTTAAGTGACATTTAATTCATTTTTTTAATAATGTCTAAATCTACCTACAAGAAAATATATTTTAGGTTTTTTTATGTGATACAAATCATTGTATTGATATTTCTAGTGGAAATGAAATACACATTGACAAGATCCCTTCTATTTTTAATGTTAGCAACCATTGTCTTTATAGACTAACTCTATAAGACAAGACTATAACCTATCCTTATGACTTTGACTCCTGAAATCATCTATCGGTCTTTAAACAAATAGTTCCACAGCTTCATATTGATTCTAAGACAAAACCATGAGATAAACTCTCTCTAACTTTACATAAACAAAAATTAAAACAAGATCAAAAATCCGTTCATTAAAAAAGATGTAACAATATCAAATATGTAGGAGTATGGTCCTTAATATTATGAAAAAATAAACAAAATTCCTCCAAAATGACTGCTTTCGTTGATGATTGATCAACTTTGTGGTTTAATTCTCGATAGACATGAGAAAAATACACCTCTTCAAAAACTATTTTCTTTTCCATAATCCTATTGAAAATAGGCCCCAATTCCAACTTAGAAATGTTACTTTTACCATTTCCCCAGTCCATCGGAAGTTTGGATTCACTAAAGACATGTAGCCTCTTAACCTTCTTTTCCACTACAACCTTAATGACGATCTAGAGGACATAGAGTTATGTTCTATTATTTGTGCCCAAACCTGCCCAATGTTGTATTATACCTTAGATTTGATGTGTGCAAGCTGTTGGGGATGTGGTTTATCATAGTAGACATGTTCATGTTGTTTATGTTGCAATTGCAGTTTTAAAAAGGGTTTCTATGCAAAAGAGGCATATTTTTCCTTGTAATTTGCTAGGTCTAAATTGTACTAAGTGACAAATGAAAATGCATGCCCAAGCTTCCTTGTAGCTCCAAAAAAAAATTTATAAGTTTTAAGATGGAGTTACATAAATGGTAAATTTACCTATATATCTAAATTTCAATTGAAGAACAAGAGAGGTTTATTTCATGCGCCTAGAATTGGGATTTCATGTAAATTTGAATGCAAATCTGCCTCAGCCTCGAATGCATGTCCTAGTCTCAATTTTGACCCAAATTTAGTGGTTCAAATTGCATACATTGTAGTTTGTGATTTTACACCTTTCTATAACATTATATTGGAAATTTCAAAAAGAAACCTACATGATGTGCATAAAGGCTAAAACTGTCCTTCTAAAACCAAAGGGCCAAATTCTTAATGTTGGCTATATGAAACTGCAAGGTCTAAACTATACTCTCCAAAAAGGATGATTTCTATGCACAAAGATTCACAACATATTGATGAATCAAAGGATGGTGGGTTATGAGAGAAACCAAGGTCCATTTCACATTAATATTCATAAAATATTCTTTTGTGGAAAAATGGGCAAGAGATGCCTAGTAAAACCCTCAGAATGCACAACTTGTTTGTAAAAAGTAACCCAAGGTTGCATTATACCTTATATTTGAGTTGTGCAAGTTGTTGGGGCTATGGTTTATCATAGTAGACCCGTTCATGTTGTTAATTTTGTAATTACAAGTTTAAAGAGGGTGGTTGTGTAAAAGAGACAATGTTTGTCTTATAATTTGTAAGGTGTAAAATGTACTAAGCGATTACATGAAAATGCACCCCCAAGCTTATAACTTGTTTGCACAATTGTAAATTGATTATTACAATATGTATAACTTGTTTGCACAATTAGTAGTGCATTTACACTCCAAAAATGATGATTTGTATACACAAAGATTCATGAAATTTTGATGAATCAAAGGATGGTGGGTTAGGAGAGAAACCAAGTTCATTTTTTCATTAAGATTCATAAAAGAATCTTGTATGCAAAAATAGGCAAGAGATGCATAGTAAACCCTCAGAATGCACAACATGTTTGTAAAAAGTAACCCATTGTTGTATTATACCTTAGATTTGAGTTGTGCAAGTTGTCGGGGATGTGGTTTATCATACTAGACATGTTCATGTTGTTTATTTTGCAATTTCAAGTTTAAAAAGGGTGGTTTTGCAAAAGAGACAAAGTTTTCCTTGTAATTTGCAAGGTATAAATTGTACTATGTGACTAAATGAAAATGCACGCCCAAGCTTCCATGTAGCTCCAAAATTTTTTTTATTAGTTTTAAGATGGAGTTACATAAATGGTAAATTTACCTATGCATATAAAGTTCAATTTAAGAACATGAGACGTTTTTTTCATGCACCTAGAATTGGGATTTCATGTAAATTTGAATGCAAAACTACCTCAGCCTCAAATGCATGCTCTAGTCTCAATTTTGAGCCAAATTTTGTGGTTCAATTGGCATAAGATGTAGTTTGTGATTTTACACATGTCTATAAACTTATATTGGCATTTTTCAGACATGAACCTACCTAGTATGCATAAAGGCTAAGAATTGCATTGTAAAACCAAAGGGCCAAATTGCTAAAGTTGGCTATATTAAATTGCACGTCAAAAGTTGGATATGGCTCCATAATTTAGGATTTAAATTGTAAATTGATGATTACAATATGTATAACCTATTTACACTCCAAAAATGATGAATTCTTTATACAAATATTCATGGAATTTTGATGAATCAAAAGATGTTGTGTTAGGAGAGAAACCAAGGTCAGGTTTGCATTAAGAGTCATAAAACACTCTTCTTTGCAAAAATAGGCAAGAGATGCCTAGTAAAACCATCGAAATGAAAAAATTGTTTGTAAAAACTAACCCAATTTTGGGGATGTGTTTTATCATAGTAGACATGATCATGTTGTTTATTTTTCAATTTCAAGTTTAAAAAGGGTGGTTGTGAAAAAGAGTCAAAGTTTGCTTTGTAATTTGCAAGGTATAAATTGTACTATGTGACTAAATGAAAATGCACGCCCAAGCTTCTCTATAGCTCCAAAATTTGTTTTATAAGTTTTAAGATGGAGTTACATAAATGATAAATGTACCTATGCATATAAATTTTAATTGAAGAACATGAGAGGTTGCTTTCATGCACCTAGAATTGGGATTTCATGTAAATTTGAATGCAAAACTACCTCAGCTTCAAATGCACACCCTATTCTCAATTTTGTGCCAAATTTTGTGGTTCAACTTGCATAAGTTGTAGGTTGTGATTTTTCACATGTCTGTAAACTTATATTGGAATTTTCAGACACAAACCTACTTGGTGTGCATAAATGCTAAGAATTGCATTGTAAGGTTTTATATTGTCATATTTAACACTTTGAAATTCCCCCCCAAAAAATGTGGCTCAAATATGAATTATTATTATTATTATTATTATTATTATTATTATTATTATTATTATTATTATTATTATATATATATGTATATAACCCATCAAAAAGTTATATATGAAATTACAAAGTATGCTTATTATTATTTTCTATAT
>JASDQU010099833.1:37367-59444 GCA_032191745.1 Picea mariana
GCAGGACCCCACTTGGGTTGATGCTATGGTAGAGGAGTATGACTCCATTGTCAAAAACAGTGTATGGGATATTGTCCCAAGACCGATTGATAAATCAGTGGTAGGTTCAAGATGGATCTACAAGGTAAAGCAAGTTGTTGATGGGAGTGTGGAGAAATGAAAGGCCAGGTTTGTGGCCTGGGGCTTCTCACAGATTGAGGGGATAGATTATGGTGAGACCTTTGCACCTGTCGCAAGGTACTCTTCCATAAGATCCATCCTTGCACTCTCAACACAGATGGGCCGGTGCATTCATCAGATGGATGTAAAAACTGCATTCCTCAATGGGATCATTGAGGAAGAAGTGTACATTGAGTATCCAGAAGGTTTTGAGACCTTTGACAGAGAGTCGCATGTGTGAAGACTCAAGAGAGCACTGTATGGGCTGAAGCAAGCACCCCGTGCTTGGTACACTCGGATAGACATCTATTTCACTGGATTGGGCTTCACCAAAAGTGAAGAGGATGCAAACCTATACCAATTCATGGTGGAGGGTAAGATTTTGATCATTGTTCTTTATGTTGATGATTTAATACTTAGTGGTGATGAGTAGCTGATACACTCATGCAAGGAGGACCTTGCAAAGAAGTTTGAGATGAAGGATTTGGGCCTTCTTCATTATTTCCTTGGTTTGGAAATATGGCAGCGAGATGGTGAACTTTTTGTCTCTCAAGGAAAGTATACAAGAGAGATACTAGGTAAGTTTCACATGGAGGGTTGCAAACCCATGGATACTCCTCTTCCAGGAAACTAGAGGAAAGAGGATGCTACTTCTAGAGAGGTAGTGGATTCTACTGTATATCGACAGTTAGTGGGTTCGCTAATGTATTTAGTGAATACGAGACTGGACATTTGCTATGTGGTTAACCAGCTAAGTCAAGCGATGGTTAAGCCTACCAAACTCTTTTGGAAGGTGGGGAAACATGTCCTGAGATATCTGAAGGGCACATCTGAGTATGGATTATTGTATATATAGATGAATGAGGTGAAGTTGCATGGCTTCACGGATGCAGATTGGGTAGGCAGCCCAACGGACAGAAAGATCACATCAATAGGGATCTTTAATATCGGATCTACAGTTGTTTCTTGGTACAACAGGAAACAAAGATCCGTGGCACTTAGTTCAGTGGAAGCGGAATACATGGCAGCGAGCCAAGTTGCATGTGAGGCTATCTAGATGAGGAAGATCTTGGTTGGTTTGTTTGGTTCTCACTTAGATCCGACAGTGATTTATTGTGATAATCAAAGTTGCATTAAACTCTCGATTAATCCTATGTTTCATGACAGATCTAAGCATATAGATATCCAGTATCATCATCTCAGAGATTGTGTGCAGCAGAAGATCATGTTGCTTCAATACATTCCTACAGAAGATCAAGATGCAGACATTCTGAAAAAGGTGCTCACTAGGAGAAAATTCGAATATCACAGAGACAGGATTGGGGTAAATGATAATCCCTTTCTTGTTGAGAGGGAGTGTTGAAAAGTCAACAAGAAACATGTGTCTAATTTTGTTTTGCCTTAATTAAATTAGACAATAAATATTAATCTATTATCTCATTCATAACTGAGTGATTTGGAATTGTAACAGAATTACAAGTGTAGTTAAGTGAGTTAAGCTTAGTTGTATTAGTGTGAGTTCAGTGAATTAATTATTCATTAATTCACAATCATTTAACTTGCATGCAACTGAAGATTCGCTACGGTTAACTACATGCATGTTAGTTCCAATGGACACTGGTTGAGATAACAGGTGAAAGGGACAGTTTGGCTATCGGTTGTGATTTGTTCACACATGCAGTGGATATGCTTATGAGCATGTGCAAACGAGGCAATTGCATTCATTCGATTCATTGTGAGAATTCAGATTGTAGAGTTTGTGCAGAGGAGGCAAGTTGTCTGGACACAGGAATTGGCGCATGTATTTGCTAATTTGTGTATGACAGTGTGAGATGATTGTATTGTACTGAGAGCTCTTGGATTAGAGTTTTGTATGAGATTGTTTCATGATTCATGATATACATAATATATGATAGTGGGGTTTTTAGCTTTACGCTTTCCCGATNTGTGGTTGTGATCGTGGTTTAAATTGCTTCCGCAATAATAATAGTAGAAGCGATTATGTATTTAACAAGTGGAGGAAATTGTTATATCAGAAGAATCACAGGAATACATTAATTTGTATCGAAATTTCTACAAAATTTTCATATCCAACATAATTATAAAATGAAGGGCAAAAAAACATAATTATCCATTATAGATACCCATAATAAATGACACATCCATAATATAAATGTCCAGACAAATCATTCACATGAAATCAGTCTTAGTTTCCATCACCCTTGTTATCTTCCTCGCTTGGCATTGTAACATTCTTGTTCTCAAAAAGATGTTTATATCTCGGATCATGTCTTTTTACGAACCACCTATCCCCATCCAACACATATGGGTAAAAAAACACTTGGTTGCAATGTTTTGGGAAAACATGAGGCTCTTTACTTTCAACCCACATTTTTTATAGTTCATACATATTAACCCACTATCACAATATTCCTTTACATTTATCCGGTTGAAGGTATCCCACCACTTGCAACAAAAAATAACACATTGAAATGATGAGAAGTCCACTTGCATGATCTCTTGTATATTTCCAATGTAACCTAACTTCCCCTCTATTAGGTTTTCATCACGATGGCTAACATGGCTAGATTGGTTGAAATCGACCTCCACTCCACAATATTGTGTGATGTGGACTTCAACAACATACTCAGTGTGAAAATGATGTCCATATGCCCATGTAGATGGGAAGAAGTGCAGCTGTAAAAATGTGAACAAAGGGCGTCATATGTCTAATAATCGAAGCATTAATAAAAACATAATACACGTTACAATTCAAATGTGAAATATTGTAAATAGAATGTGGTACTAAGAAAGGTTATTACAGAGTTATTGCACTCGATCCCTATGTTTAGTACATCTAGATATTCTCCATGTGGGTTACGATCATACATCACATATTTCTCTTGTATCTGGTCAACCACCCAATTGTTGGGACATTATTTTGGTATATTTTCTTTTAAATGATTAGGATAAGGCATGCTTCTACCATTCAATCATCTAAATTTGTTCTTGTCATTGTCCCATTTCATTCTTTTCTCTTCAAACACTGTGACCCATGATCGTGTTTCCTCCACATTGTAAAGAATGAATTTCTTGATGACATCCATTTTAAAATTTGCTGACGTATACAAAAATTCAAAATGAATGGCATGAGATCAAATATATATTATCAACTTAAAGAATGAATTTATTGATGGAATAAAAAATTTTAAATTCATTGATGTATAAAAGAATTCAAAACAAATAGCATGGTAAGAAAAATATATTATCAGCTTTAATGTAAACAAGTTATATGTACTAAATTGACAAAATATAACTGACCTACTCTTTATCAAGTGCCTTTTTACATTCATTTGGAGTATTGTTTGTCCTCATCTTGATGGGCATCCCAAATGAATGCCTCTTTTGTTTCATCAATTTGCTTGATATACTCACTGGCATAACATAATGACTCATATACTATGTACCCCACTACCATAGAGCCCTCTAGTTTTTCCCTTTTTCAAACAAACCCCTTCAATTTTTTCATGTACCTCTATAAGAAGAACATCCAATGACATGATAGCACCCTAGCTAATTCAACCTCAACAGGTAGGTGAATTAGAATATGGACTTGCAATTCCATAAAACTCATGGGTAGTTCCTTCTAAAACATACAAACAATATCAACTATCTCTCGAGGCCACCGAAACTACCACATATGGAGTTGAAGTCTGACGATGTTTTCTTAAATACAAAATCCACCTTACCATTGGACATTACTCACTAATTCTCAAAATTTTATTGTATTTTTTTCTTGGTCCCCAAATGTTCATTGGACCTACGACATAGTTTAGTACTCGTCGGACGTCTGACTTTTATTCATGGTTTTGAAGACCGTCGATTCTGCAACACTGACATCACCATCATGACCCACCATTGCCCCATCATCTTTCATTGTGGCACCTACATGGCAATGCCATGTTAGCAAAAAATTTTTCTCATGGGTGCATTTGGCACCTAATTGGGCCTTAATTATGGTAGATAGGGGTATAAAAATGTTCATCACATGCTTATTATTCCCATGTTGTCTCGATCTATAAGTCAATTATGCCTGCTATGGGGGATAAAAATGTTCATCACGGGCTTATTATGCCCTCTCTGTCTCGAGATGTCAACTAAATGTCAATGCACAAGAGATATGATTGGAAAGTACAAGGATTAATAGATGAACATAGTATGCAGATTAGAAGTTTTCATGATGTGGGTAGGTTGGACAGTACTTGACCCACAACACTTGTGTTTCCAAATAGTCTATGAAAAAATTTCAAGTCATACGTTAGCTAATGTTACTAGTGAAATCAGATGATGGTTGGTCCCAAGTGGTGCTGCCATGTCCCAAAGTTACCCCTTTGTATAACGAAGGGACTATATTCTTTGGCATTATAAGTTTCATGTTGAGTGGTTAATTCTATATAATCCGAGTCCCCTAGGGTTTTTGAGGACATTGAATCCATTTATGCATTCATAAATGCAAGTTAAAAAATATAAAATTGTGTTTTTTCTTAGATTTAGATCATCAGATTTAGGTGAAAAATGCCAATTAAATGTAGAACATTTAGACTATGCCACCATGAGAGAAACTTGGGAAGGATTTAGGTGGTCGGTTGAGAGGTCATAGTACTGCACCTATATGCGAATGGTTCCACCAGTCAAGAAGAAGTACATCGCATCAACGTCAATAGTCCAGGAGACCCCAAGAAAGAGAAAGGGGGAGTCTCCAATAGTAGTGGGAGGACCAAAGGAAATGGAGCACATCATGAGGGGAGGAATCGATGATGCCAATAGTTTCAATGGAATGCAAAAGTACAAGGAGACAGGAGAGAAAGTAGTTCTCCAGAAGGAATATGTCCAGGTTGGTCAGGCCAAATGGGCATTGAAGGTGTTTGACCCAGGTATATGATACCACAAAAGTTGCTTAGCAAAAAAACCATAAAAATTGGTAAACATATACCTTATTTATATCAATCATGTCCATCCCACCATAATATTATTCCACAATATAATCCCCAATACTTCCCCTTCTCTCTTCCCTCCTAATGGTGCACCGTCCATATCCATATCACATTTTTTATCTTCCATTGGACCCTTCAATGCACTACAAATTTTGGAACCCATTCACATTGTAATATGCTTCAGTACCACCCCACAATGTGAATATGGTTGTTAATGTGATTTTTCGCCTATGACCTTGGTTCATGTCACAATAGAGTGAGACCATATATAAAAGACAAAACCTACCCTCACACAACAATAATGTTATGAGAAAATAACTAATTTGAGGGGAGAGAGACAGAGAGAGAGAGAGAGAGAGGCCTCACATCTTGTATCCTATGTTATATGTCGATGCCTTACACCTTGTATCCTATGTTATTTGTCGATCCTTTCTCTCCACCTTTGATGTTTCTTGTGATCTCCACCGGTATCAACCTGCAAAAGAAGACCAAGTCTGTGCTGCAAAAAGGTAGTTATGAATTCGAATCATACATATAATGTGCAAATATATAGATTGATATAAATTTACACATGTATGGAGGGAAAGAGAACTCTTTTATTGAAAATGGTAAAAGTGGTTAGTTACAACCTAACTGGAATGGTCAACACAACTTCAAAGCCAATTGCCTAGGTTCCTCCACTGGTCCTTCAAGCATCAACTCAACAATATTTCCCTTCTTCATATGACAAAAAAGGGATAGGAACACACCCTCTGGTCATATAAGGGAGAAGAAGGAGTATTGGAAAGCAATTTCTAGAACAAGGGGATGTTACTCAAAGGATCAAGGAAAATAGGGAAGCTTGAAAAATCGTCAGCATAATATTACACCTAGGTTTTCCTCCACATCCATGCCCTCAAAGGTTATTTTATACCATCCTCAAAAGGTTGAGTTGGTTGTATTCCATTTTTTAGATGGCAATAAAAATGTTGTTTTTTAGATGATTTGATGAAGAAGGATGGGATTTACATTTGCAAGCTAGGTAAAAGGGCTAATCCATATCACAAATGCAATTGATGTATAAATTTGTGGTATAACAGATGATCCCTAATGTGTGAGGTCAAAAGGGAAACTGATGGATGAAATACATTATAACTATGAGAGGCGAGGATGCAATGAATTAGATCCAATGAAATTTCTCGAACAACTAACCCAAGAAATTTCTCAGGCATACCCATACTTAAGAGTGATGTAAGCATGGCCACCAAATCAAGTTTTTCACGGATCCATGACAGATATGAAAGTATGATTGATGTCCATGGCCACAAACAATACACAGTGGATCCATGTGATATATTTAAAGTAGCAATCATGGCCATGAGGAGTACACAATGGATCCATGCAAAAAGTAGATCATATCCATGAATGGATACACAATGGAGCTATGTCTCAAATCAAAATCAGAGGATATATGGAACCAATGGAGTGAACAAGTGGATCCTCTATGAGTACCAATGTTTTAGGGTTGGTACAATATGCCGAGTAGGATAAAAAAATATGTGATTCTCGTACTTCACATGAAGTATTCAAAACAATCCACTGAGGTACGAGTCTACACTATGTGAATAGATGTGTTGGGGTCAAATATAGTGAGACATCGTTTGATTACCGGTCATGGATGTATATTGTTAACAAACGCGAGATGATCCACCAATGATGATAATGGGCATCAAGGTATCATGGTACAATCTAACGAATGTGAATAAATTAACTAGTGTCGAACACGTGATAGAATATATCAATCATGTGACATTGATGTATTCCCATTTTTAATAGAGAGGGAACCTTCCATTGATGATTGCAAGCCCCAAGGTACCAAAAATAACTCTAGATCCATATCCCAGAGCAAGATGTGTTGAAGTCGATAGGAAGAGATCCATTGGAAGCAAGGCATTAAGGAATCCTCCATCATCTAGCACAAGGAGTAGCAGAAGGCCAAAGATTTGGAAGGACTCGGATGAAAAAATTGTAATGACCACACCAAGGTACAACTCCAACATGCACTAGATAGAATAGTGCATGGCAAAGATTCTTTGAATAATAGCCAATAATGGAGACTAATGACAAATATGAGGAATATGTCAATGGGGTCAAATGGAAACTAAGGTTTTGCACAAATCCCTATGTGTGATGATTTTTGTTGACATTGAACACAATGGAAACCACTTAGTCAGTGACCAATGATGGTTTTTCATCTTTTGAGTTCAAGGTCATATATCAATGATGGGAATAGTCCTAGGGTGAAAATCTAGTTCATACTCTCAGAGCAATGTGTCGAAATCAATAAAAGAAGACCCTCCAACAAGAAGCCAATGAGGACCTTCTATACTAGCATGAGTGAGATCCAAAGATATTTGTGATGATAGGATGTACTTGATTGACACAAGAAGGCCTACTTGAAAGGTCAAATACTTTCTGCAAAATGGTTGACTCAAGATGAAACTTTTTTTGAACAAAAGCATGACATATTATGTGACTTAGGAAGGATGGATTATAAATCGGGATACATTAATGAAACAATAGGAATCAACAAACACTCTATATGGTTGGAAGAATAACCAATCAGAGGAGACTATGCTCGAACGAGAAAAAGTCTCCTAAAGCCATACTAAACCAAAAATATTGAGACACTAACTCAAATATTGTATTTTGTTCAAGGCTCACAAGACTACTGCCAACAAAAGAGATAGACACTTTCTTTCTCCCCTACTTTTTAATTTTCATATGCTTTTGTATTTTTCATATTATTAAATCCTGGAAAAAAAAAAAAAAAANCAGAAAACGAGTGTCGCGGGAAAATAAACTAGTTCCAAAGTGCATGGAACATACCTATGCTTAATGCAAGGAAGCATGTGCATGATAAGGACACTCGGGGGATGTTTCCTCTAGGGTTAATGTGTCTAGCCATGAGGGCACAAATTTCAATTCTAGCAACTGGTAGGAATGCATAAGAAAATGGTTCAACAATGACAAGTTGAAAGTTGGCATTAGACCTAAAAGAACGATTAATTAATATGCAATGAAATTACAACTCAAAAAAAATTTGGAAGCCCCATGGGTACATTATCCAGAAATATATCAAGAGGAAGTCATGAGGCTTAAATGGAAAGACATGGAGGGACGAAAGGGGGCTTCCGAGCCTACAGGAAAATTGCAGCATGGGTGTCAAAAACTCTAGTGAGGTACTAACTAGGACACCCGTGGAGAGGTAAGTTCTATCATTTGTAACGATACCTTTAAGGAAAATTGAAGGTATGATATTGAAAAAAAATGGGGTGGATCCCATTGTAGATATGTGTCCAACATAGATAGATGCATTGTGCAGGCAGAATGTAACCTAGCCTATATACCAGTAAACAACATAATACCTTTTGAAGAATCCAAAGAGGTGTTGACATAAGTATCAATATGTGGTAGGGGTATTCCTTTCGGTAATGGCCAAAAAAATATTGAGAGGAATATATATTGCAACTTCAACGCGAAGTCATAGCGAGACTAAACATGACTCTTGATCCTAAGAAATTATTTCAATAGGGGCACCAAACTCTGAACAAGTTTCTAACTAGGGCACCCATGAACGATAGGTTCTACCATATAAATTATGACACTTCTAAACAACAAAGAAGGTTCTGCGTCGCAACTCAATGGGGTCGATCCTAAGGCAAAATGAAACAGAAAACGGATAACGCAAAAATGCATGGAGGGGAAAATCTAACCTATATGCTTGTTTCAATATCATTACCTATCAGAACGAATCGAAATGGAAGAAAAGATACCAAATATAAATGTATTAAAAGTCCTATATATAATACCAAAAACACTCACACAGAATTTAATAAGTCCAATATAGAAACCACTGATAAAAACATGTTTTAAGGGATACAGAACTTGAAAACAAGAAGCCCTAAAAGTACAAAATGTACAAAGGATCGCACAGCCTTTCGGCTTATGCATAGTATTTATCCAAGAAGAGCCCATTTCTAGGCTCAAGCCAAGGGTTTCATTGGTAACCAACCATTAAATCTTATAGTTCAGGAAGAGGTTGAGGATCCATAATCATAGCTTCAAGGATAGCCTCATCTAAAGGCAACTCAACATCCATGAAACTGGGGCTCGATAACACACAAATATTAGGGCTTATGGTCTCACAAACTGTAAGATGAGACTCAAGAGGAAACAAAAATTACTCAAGCCAAGAGGGGAAAGAAAATTATCACATGCCCCCATAGGATACAACACTTGATCAATTACCGAGACCTTGTCAAAAACTAGCAGCTCATTGGTAGATGACACAATCTTGGGAGAACCCAATGCTTTCCAATATGAGGAGGAAAAAATACTTGTAGAGGATCCTTCATCTACAACACATCGATGAATTCCTTTCAAAATAGATTCAACCATAACCATTATCTAGAAAGGTGCAAAAGAAGGAAGGTGAGGCTCCACAAGATCATTCCAATCAAAGGAAACCATCCTAGGACTTGGAGGGAGTGTACTCAAAGAGAGTGGAATTCCCCCTTGTTCAGAAGGTACTGAACTGGAAATGATAAATACATGGTTGAAATATGCATCACTATGTGAAAGAGGAGTTGGATCAGTCGAATATTTCATCGACTTGACCACTTTGGAAGACTAGTCACTCTCCAAGAGAAGAGTGGGATCAGTCGATGATTGCATCGACGCGACCACTTCCTCAACCACTGGTTGAATAGGATGTGAGAAAACATGGTCAAGAGATGCATGACCCCCCAAAATGAGACGAGTATCAACTGAATATTGGATCGGCATGATCACTTCATCAACCAACAATTTATTAGATTGTTTGGAATCTGAAGATGATGTGGAACTAGAGGGTACTTCATATAAGGACCATTCTCTTCATACCACAACAATAGTAGGGCACAAATGAGTAAGGTGATCTCCCTCACAAAGCTTACAAGGGAAATTGGGATTACGTCCTATACATCTAAGCTTCTCAACCATATCAATGCCCCCAACGTGACTTGCAATGACTAGTGGGTTGTTCCCAGAATGACTTGTAGTGGCTAGGTGTTGATCTCCAACATGACTTGTAGAGGTTGGTGACATTTGTCTAGTATGAATAGCAGTTATTAGACTTTCTCTCCCAGCATGAGTCACGGATATCGATTGCTTCTCCTCAACATGACTCACATAGGTTGTTGACCTATCTCCAACATGACTCGTTGAGGTCGGTGAACTAGTCTAGTATGACTCGTAGTGACTGGACTCATGCTTTGAGCATGACTTGTAGTGGATAGTTTCTTGGCCACAGTATGACTCGCAGCAACTTGTGATATGTATCCAACATGACTAGCATAGGTTGGTGACTTCTTTTTCTTACTCTTCCTCTTCCTATTCCTTTTAGACTTATGGTTACTAGTAGAAATAATTTCACCAGAGGAGGGTGAAGGAGAAGGAGTAAACTTGGCATATGTAGAAGGTGAAGGATAAACATACGTACGATCCCCCTGACATAAGGTGCTTATCTGAGAAGTATCAAGAGAATTCAGGACCTTCGGAGTGGCACACAACCAAACCGGTAGTCCTAAATTCAACCCAAGATTGTTGAAAGTGGCCATCAAGGGGGCACCAACATTTCCAAAGAAAGGAAAAGCATAAGAATTCCCTTGGGCAGGGGTTCCTTGGTTGGTATCCTCAAGAACTTTGGCCAGAAATTTCTTATGCATAGGTTCATCCTTTGTGGGATTGTTCATGTCCATAAAAGTCTCACACACAAAATTGAAGAGCCAATGGTATAAAAATCCATGCCTTCTAAGAGGTGGATCCACACTTTCATGAGAAAGACCAGGGGTCCTTCCTGA
Organism: Picea mariana; assembly: GCA_032191745.1. NCBI lineage: Eukaryota > Viridiplantae > Streptophyta > Pinopsida > Pinales > Pinaceae > Picea > Picea mariana. The sequence continues at coordinate 48,403 of JASDQU010099833.1, forward strand.
CTAGCAAAGCAGTTGGTCAACCACCCTAAATCAACAACCCAAAAGAGGTGATACTGAAACAACCTAAGGCCAACTATACAAAGCAACACTCCACTAAAAAAATCCTAAGAGAAACATCACAAGAAAATAAATTTTCCAAATATTCAGCCTAGGTGGATGAGGTCTTGAGTCCAAAGGAATGAAAAAGTGGAAAGGGACTTTCTGGATGAAGGCACGGGTTGATTAAGTTCCATGAACTAGAAAATGAAGGAGTGAGAAGCAGTTATCCTGACTTCCACTAACCAACCTTATCTAGTGCAAGTACCCATGCTTCATGGGTCACCCTCCAGTAGTACTGAAAAGTGTGATGCAAAATCTACCCCAGGTACCATGACAAACCCTCGTAGTCACCTATGATATCCCTAGGAAGAGAAACTAAGGTTACCAACTTGTATTTAACATTCAGAGGGAGAGTTGAAAGTTGAGATAGAACGTATGGGAAGGGTAATTGAACCCAAAACTCTTCCAGATGACTGATTTTAGATGGGTCAGTATCACTTCAGGAAAATTCCCCAATATATGATCTATCCACTACGCTTAGTTAATATTTGGAGGGGATATCTCCTCAGCTCTCCTTTACGAAAACTTGTATTTGACTCATGTGTTAGAGGAGCTTCTCGGCTATACTTATGCAACAATTGGATTTGACTCTCCCTAACTCAGACTCCTATGTTTGTTTTATAGCCTTGGATAAATTAACTCTCCAACCTAAACCAAGGCCCTAACCCTAAACTTTTTTGTGAACCCTAGAAACAAATTCTAGTACATTTTAAGTTTAGTGCTCATTTTAGAAACGATTTTTACTCAAAGGGTATGGAGTGAAATTGATGTTGTTTGAGACTCTTGCAAACAATGAAACTTATAAGAACACTGGCAAAGAAAACTTTACACTAATATTTCAATGAAAAAGAGTTTCAAAAAAGAAAATGCATGAACAATCCTTCAAACCTTGAAATACAAATTTTTCCTTTTCTGATGCAAAATGCACAATGCAAAGAAAGAAGAGACCTAACTGGAAAAAAACCTAGGTTTTTTAATTTTCTTTTTCTTTCTACCAAAGAAAGAAACATGCCTAAAGACTTAAGTGATAGTAAACAAATTATTTTCTTGAAGTAGTTTTGTCTTTTCTATTACTAAAAGAAATGAAATGCAAATGAGATGCAATTTTTCTTTTTGTTTTATGAACACAGGGAAGAAGGTAAAGAGGAAGAAAACAAACAGTCAAGAATCACTAAAACACAACAACCAAACTAGAAACACATCCCAGCCACGCATGACTGACCTTTCGACCCACCTAAAGAACCTTATAACCAAAAGACTTACCTAACCAAAAGAAATAAATTTTAGAAAAATTGAGAGTTTTCAAAGAATTAAAAAAACAATAAAAAGCAAACCCAGTAGGCTCAGATTGTACTGAAGAACCATACCAAATCCTCCAAAACTGAGAGAAAGGATCAAAAATTCAAATTCTTACATAGATCTATGACTGTTTACACTAGGACTCATAGAAATCCATGGGTCAAACAAATTCAAATCCCGGATATCCATAACTCCTAAAGGGACAAAGTGCAAATGCACCAGTAAAATTTGAAAAATAAAAATCCAATCCAGACGGATGCTTTTAAAAAAATTGGACAAAGTTTCTAGATGGAAAATGCTTTGAAAAGAAATCCTAGAAAATAGGAAAAGTTACATAAATCAAAGACAACACAAGGCACCTTAAGACCGACCCAAACTAGGAGACGAGATCCCCAGTATGGTCACCAATTCTATTAATGGGATTTTTCCCTTGTGACCGTGGGTCATGTCACAACAGAGCGAGACCATATATAAAAGACAGAACCTACCCTCACACACAACAATGATATGAGGAAATAACTAATCTGAGGAGAAAAAGAGAGAGATGGAGAAGGAGAGGCCTCACACCTTGTATCCTACGTCTGATGTCAATCCTTGCTCTCCACCTTTAATGTTGCTCCTAATATCCACCTTTATCAACCTGCAAAAGAAGACTAAGTATTTGTTGCAACAAGGTAGTTATGAATTCAAATCATACATATAATGTACAATTATTCAAGTATATGAATAAAACTAACATATATCAACAGATTGAGATCAATTTACACATGTATGAAGGGAAAGAGAACTCTTTTTATTGAAAATGGTAAAAGTGGGTAGTTACAACCTGTCTTGAACCACAAGCACTGCCTCGAAGCCAATTTCCCAGGTTCCTCCATTGGTCCTTCAAGCATCAACTTAGCAATATAGACCTTCTTCAGATGACCCAAAAGGGATAGGAACACACCCTATGGTCATATAAGGGAGAAGAATGAGTATTGGAAAGAAAGTTCTATAACAAGGGGATGTTACTGAGAGGATCAAGGAAAATAGGGAAGCCTGCAAATTTGTTAGCATAATATTGCACCTAGGTTGTCCTCCACATCCATTCCCTCAAAGGTACCTTTATACCATCCTCAAGGGTTTGAGGTGGTTGTATTTCATTGTTTACGGGCCCAAGGAAGTTTGGGAACGATCCCAACCGAAAAACTCGCTAGAAAATGTGGAATATTTTATTTTTTCATATTTTTTGAGGTCATTCGCGAGTTGTAAACTAGCAAGGCATGGACATCTGTGGTTTTCACACTGGTGACCCATGGATGGAAACAAAAATGTTGTTTTTTAGATGAGTTTGATAAAGAAGGATGGTATTTACATTTGTAATCTAAGGAAAAGGACTAATCCATCTCACAAATACAATTGATGTGGAAATTTGTGGCATAACATTGGTGACTGGATAAAACTCCCTTATGAGTATCGATTGCAGTGAACAACTTCCTATAACAAGGAGGAGTGTGCCTCAAGTATAAGCATCACCTCAAAGATGCAACAACTGGCTTGAGGACCTATGACTTCATGTAAATTTAGTTATGGTCCACTTATGCAAGTGACCTATGGGTCATGGTGGTCCCTATGGGGAACATAGTATATAAGGTTGTAAGTAAAGAGATAGAAAAGGACATGCTTGTTATATATTCCTTAGGAGGAATATTTGGAGAGGATAAATTTGTAGAATTTGTATTACAGTTTACCGAGTTTGTATTGGACATTGTATATGTGATGTCTGTCATGTAAAGATCCTTCTATATTTGTGAGGAATTAATGGAAGATTAGTAATGTTTCTGACTCATATTTGTCTTAATATGTGATGCTTGTTGTGATATTTAGTGATTATATGCAATATTTAAGTGACATTTAATTCATTTTTTTAATAATGTCTAAATCTACCTACAAGAAATTATATTTTAGGTTTTTTTATGTGATACAAATCATTGTATTGATATTTCTAGTGGAAATGAAATACACATTGACAAGATCCCTTCTACTTTTAACGTTAGCAACCATTGTCTTTATAGACTAACTCTATAAGATAAGACTATAGCCTATCCTTATGACTTTGACTCCTAAAATCATCTATAAGTCTTTAAACAAATAGTTCCACGGCTTCATATTGATTCTAAGACAAAACCATGAGATAAACTCTCTCTAACTTTACATAAACAAAAATTAAAACAAGATCAAAAATCTGTTCATTAAAAAAGATGTAAGAGTATCAAATATGTAGGAGTATGGTCCTTAATATTATGAAAAAATAAACAAAATTCCTCCAAATGACTACTTTCGTTGATGATTGATCAACTTTGTGGTTTAATTCTCGGTAGACATGAGAAAAATACACCTCTTCAAAAACTATTTTCTTTTCCATAATCCTATTGAAAATAGGCCCCAATTCCAACTTAGAAATGTTACTTTTACCATTTCCCTAGTCCATCAGAAGTTTGGATTCACTAAAGACATGTAGCCTCTTAACCTTCTTTTCCACTACAACCTTAATTACGATCTAGAGGACATAGAGTTATGTTCTATTGTTTGTGCCCAAACCTGCCCAATGTTGTATTATACCTTAGATTTGATGTGTGCAAGTTGTTGGGGATGTGGTTTATCATAGTAGACATGTTCATGTTGTTTATGTTGCAATTGCAATTTTAAAAAGGGTTTGTATGCAAAAGAGGCATATTTTTCCTTGTAATTTGCAAGGTCTAAATTGTACTAAGTGACAAATGAAAATGCACGCCCAAGCTTCCTTGTAGCTCCAAAAAAAAAATTATAAGTTTTAAGATGGAGTTACATAAATGGTAAATTTACCTATATATCTAAATTTCAATTGAAGAACAAGAGAGGTTTATTTTATGCACCTAGAATTGGGATTTCATGTAATTTTGAATGAAAAACTGCCTCAGCCTCGAATGCATGTCCTAGTCTCAATTTTGACCCAAATTTAGTGGTTCAAATTGCATACATTGTAGTTTGTGATTTTACACCTGTCTATAACATTATATTGGAAATTTCAAAAAGAAACCTACATGATGTGCATAAAGGCTAAAACTTTCCTTCTAAAACCAAAGGGCCAAATTATTAATGTTGGCTATACGAAACTGCAAGGTCTAAACTCTACTCTCCAAAAAGGATGATTTCTATGCACAAAGATTCACAACATATTGATGAATCAGAGGATGGTGGGTTATGAGAGAAACCAAGGTCCATTTTGCATTAAGATTCATAAAATATTCTTTTGTGGAAAAATGGGCAAGAGATGCCTAGTAAAACCCTCAGAATGCACAACTTGTTTGTAAAAAGTAACCCAAGGTTGCATTATACCTTATATTTGAGTTGTGCAAGTTGTTGGGGCTGTGGTTTATCATAGTAGACCCGTTCATGTTGTTAATTTTGTAATTACAAGTTTAAAGAGGGTGGTTGTGTAAAAGAGACAATGTTTGTCTTATAATTTGTAAGGTCTAAAATGTACTAAGTGATTACATGAAAATGCACCCCCAAGCTTATAACTTGTTTGCACAATTGTAAATTGATTATTACAATATGTATAACTTGTTTGCACAATTAGTAGTGCATTTACACTCCAAAAATGATGATTTATATACACAAAGATTCATGAAATTTTGATGAATCAAAGGATGGTGGGTTAGGAGAGAAACCAAGTTCATTTTTTCATTAAGATTCATAAAAGAATATTGTATGCAAAAATAGATAAGAGATGCATAGTAAAACCCTCAGAATGCACAACATGTTTGTAAAAAGTAACCCATTGTTGTATTATACCTTAGATTTGAGTTGTGCAAGTTGTCGGGGATGTGGTTTATCATACTAGACATGTTCATGTTGTTTATTTTGCAATTTCAAGTTTAAAAAGGGTGGTTTTGCAAAAGAGACAAAGTTTTCCTTGTAATTTGCAAGGTATAAACTGTACCATGTGACTAAATGAAAATGCACGCCCAAGCTTCCATGTAGCTCCAAAATTTGTTTTATTAGTTTTAAGATGGAGTTACATAAATGGTAAATTTAACTATGCATATAAAGTTCAATTTAAGAACATGAGATGTTTTTTTATGCACCTAGAATTGGGATTTCATGTAAATTTGAATGTAAAACTACCTTAGCCTCAAATGCATGCCCTAGTCTCAATTTTGAGCCAAATTTTGTGGTTCAACTGACATAAGATGTAGTTTGTGATTTTACACATGTTTATAAACTTATATTGGCATTTTTCAGACATGAACCTACCTAGTGTGCATAAAGGCTAAGAATTGCATTGTAAAACCAAAGGGCCAAATTGCTAAAGTTGGCTATATTAAATTCCACGTTAAAAGTTGGATATGGCTCCATAATTTGGGATTTAAATTGTAAATTGATGATTACAATATGTATAACCTATTTACACTCCAAAAATGATGAATTATTTATACAAATATTCATGGAATTTTGATGAATCAAAAGATGTTGTGTTAGGAGAGAAACCAAGGTCAGGTTTGCATTAAGAGTCATAAAACACTCTTTTTTGCAAAAATAGGCAAGAGATGCCTAGTAAAACCATCGAAATGAAAAAATTGTTTGTAAAAAGTAACCCAATTTTGGGGATGTGGTTTATCATAGTAGACATGATCATGTTGTTTATTTTGAAATTTCAAGTTTAAAAAGGGTGGTTGTGAAAAAGAGTCAAAGTTTGCTTTGTAATTTGCAAGGTATGTATGTGACTAAATGAAAATGCACGCCCAAGCTTCTCTATAGCTCCAAAATTTGTTTTATAAGTTTTAAGATGGAGTTACATAAATGATAAATGTACCTATGCATATAAATTTTAATTGAAGAACATGAGAGGTTTCTTTCATGCACCTAGAATTGGGATTTCAAGTAAATTTGAATGCAAAACTACCTCAGCTTCAAATGCACACCCTATTCTCAATTTTGTGCCAAATTTTGTGGTTCAACTTGCATAAGTTGTAGTTTGTGATTTTTCACATGTCTGTAAACTTATATTGGAATTTTCAGACACAAACCTACTTGGTGTGCATAAATGCTAAGAATTGCATTGTAAGGTTTTATATTGTCATATTCAACACTTTGAAATTCCCCGCCAAAAAATGTGGCTCAAATATGAATTATTATTATTATATATATATATATATATAACCCACCAAAAAGTTATATATGAAATTACAAAGTATGATTATTATTATTTTCTATATTTTTTATTTGAACTTATCTATATGGTTGTTGTGGGGGAGAGAGGTGTTGATATTATGGTAGCTGCGGGAGGTATTTACCTCCACGTGTAAACCTGATGAGGATAGAATACTCCGGGAAGCAAGAAGAAACCTAGTGAGTTGGCTAACAACCCTAGAAGACTTGTCGGCTCAAGAAGATCATTTATATTATTTATTAGCCTCCAAGAGAAGAAGTCGACCAGAAATAATAATATATATTGAACAGACAGATACCCAGAATGAGAAGTCGGCCCAGGCAGTTAGCCAGAATTAGTATAAATATAGGAGGTCAGTTCTCATTCTGGCAAGCAGTCTCTNATTTATTAGCCTCCAAGAGAAGAAGTCGACCAGAAATAATAATATATATTGAACAGACAGATACCCAGAATGAGAAGTCGGCCCAGGCAGTTAGCCAGAATTAGTATAAATATAGGAGGTCAGTTCTCATTCTGGCAAGCAGTCTCAGAATTATAGAGTAGGAACTTGTGCGCACTACATTGCCCAGTCTTGTGCACAAGTTTGAGGAGAGCTGCCATTGTAGATGTTGCAGCTAGTAGATCACATTTGGCTTGGACTATCTCTTGGATAGGGTTTGGAACATCTGATCATCTCTTTTTGGTGCACTATCCTTGGGGAAAGGTGCACTACCCTTTGTTTGGATATCTAGCCTAGGGTTTGCTTCTGGGGTAATTATCTGTCAAGGTTAAGGTGCTCAGAGGGTGGCTTTGTCCTATGGTTGGGTGACAATAGAGATATTGTCAATGTTAAAATGAGCACATCCATTATATTCTAACAGGTTATGGGCCCACAACTCCTTCATTCAGTCTAACCGCTAGAAGGAAACATAGCCGTAAGGATGTTAATCTCGTTGAAGAACTATCGCTAGGGTTTCTAGCAGAAGAAGTCATTAAAGCACTGCAGCTAGGTTTACTAGTAGGTGCAGTTGCAGAAACCCTAATCCTCACATTGAGACACCATAAGTGAATAGATTGACCTAATCTCTGGACAGATCAATGCACCCTAGCCTAGCGCATCTTCTGGTACTCTCAACAAGCCAGGACGTCAAGTTTGAGTTTGTGGTGAAATCTAGAGTTTGACCAAGTCAAAGAAGCCATGACTTATTCTATGAAGTCAAAGAACAAGTTAGATGGAGCTTCTAATTTCAGAGTGTGGAAGACAAGAATTTACCTCATCCTTGCTAAGAATAAAGTGTTGGATATCGTGAAACCAGAGTTTGAAGAAGGAAAAGAGAAGGAACCGTAGAACATTGCAGCTATGGAGAAGTTCAAAGACGGTGGCATCAATGCTATGAGTATCATAGTGGAATATATAAAAGACCACTTGATACCCTACATCTCCCATCTTGACTCATTGAAGAAGATGTATGATTCCCTAACAAATCTCTTCTCGGTCAGAAACATTGGACAAGTTATGAGTCTGAAGAATGAGCTTCGTGACATGAAGATGAATGATGAGGACAACATAACATCATATTTTGTGAGGATCTCTCAGTTAAGAGATCAACCACAAGATATTGAAGAGATCATTTTAGAGAAGGAATTGGTAAACATAGTAATCAATGGTCTTCCCAAGACATGGGATGCATTTGTCATAAGCATGAACACAAAGAAGGAGTATCCTACATTTGAAGAAATTTGGATTTGTTGTGCTCAAGAAGAATCTAGGATTAGTGCAAAAGAGAAACCCCAAAAGAAATACGATGATCAAACCTTCATAGTAAGATTCAAGAATTTCAGAAACAAAAGGAAGTTTGGTTCAAGGAGGAAGCCAAATCAAGAGAAAGACATTTAAGAAGTACAATGCTTCAACTTTCGAAAGTATGGTCACTACAAGAATCATTGTCCTGAGCTAAAGAAAAGGAAGGAGAAACATAAATCATCAGTTGCCAAAGAAAAGGAACCTACAAAGAAGACTAAGCAGGATGAAGGAGACTTCTTCTTCTGAAGGTAACAATACTCTTCTTAGTTCTTGTACATATCTTGTTTGTATAGTCTATGTACATATATCTATCTCTTAGAAGACAATATGTTCCAAGAAGAACTATACCTATGGAAGAACAACAAGATAAGGATTGTTATCATTATACAAGTCAAGATGGAATACATAAAGCAAATCATGTGGAATCTATTACAAGAGACTTAGAAGAAGCAAGACAAAAAGAAGTCAGCAACCAAGAGGAAATTGGAGAAAGACTTATAACACTTCGTAGAAGAGAACAAAGATGCAGACAGAAGCGTGGACTCTCCTAGATGGAGGGATTTGATTATACATCACCCAAGAGAAGAGCATGCATGAAGTGAGGATTAGGAGGGAGCTACTCCTATGATCCATTGAAGATGATGAAGTATATATCCATGGTAGCAGCCATGAAAGGTAGTAGATGTTCAGTTCAACCTTAGAAGAAGAATTCTTTGAAGAGAATCCTTAAAGTTTCCCTAGTTGTCCATTCACATCCGTGATCCTATGATGAAAGGAAGAAGTGGAATCTTTAGAGCATGGAATCTATAAGAAACTCCATGGACCCAAGAGCTAAAGAAAAACATGAGGAAGAGCATGAAGATTCCAAGAAAGAAAGAGAAGCTAGAACAACCAGTCATTGTATCGAGAATCACAAGATTACCAGCCTGATATGAACTCACCAAAAGGAATCAACTGAAATTCATGATGAAGAACAGTGTATGAAAGACTTATGAATGAAATCATTGCGAGATATAGAACTAGAGGTTCTCCCAGATGGAGGGAGAATACTATGATGATTACTTGTTCCAGTAAACCAGACACATCTTTACATGAGTCAATATCCATGATTTGGAGTTATACATCAGATGAATGCAAAGAATGTTCTCTAGAAAAATTGAATAAAAAACGTATGAAGAGCAACCTCAAGACTTTGAGGCATACTAGAAAGAGACCCTTGTATGCAGATAGAAGAAGAAAACTTGGTGGAGAACCTCCAGTGGACAGCAGAAGCGTGGTGAAGATTTTCTATAATGGAGATATTGTATCAAGATGATTACTCAGTAGATCAGAGCTCATGATGACAGAATAAGTGCCACATGGATATGTTCCAGTTTTTCCAACAATGATATACTCTATTGATCAGAGCTACATGAAGCCTTCAGAGAAAACCAGTGTTCTAGACCAAAGTACATTTGAAATCAATAATTACATTATCTGTGATGAAGTCCAGAAAGGAGAAAGTGGTTCTCCAATACATATCTCCACAGATGAGCAGATAAGCAGAGATTTTGGTAAAGCTTCTATCCAAGATGAAAGAGTTTGCATACTCAAGATGGAGCTTGTGGATACAACTTCCTTATTGAAAAAGGAAGAGATGAATCCCAGGTTGGGAGGGAGCACTGATGTATTATTGATTGATAGACAATCATTTTTCAGTTCAAAGAATGGTCCAGGATGAGAAAATTCTTTCCTGTTCGGAAAGTGGATTGAGATTTCTGACGGACAGCGATTTCCCATTGTGGTTAACATGGGAAATGGTCCAGATTGTTGATGTACCATAGACAGTGACTTCCCATTGTGGTTAACATGGGGAGTGGTCTAGGGAAGTCTCTCTTCTTAAGGGTTACTCAAGAAGACTGGTCTGCCTCATCGGACAACGATTTCTCATTGCAGTTAACATGAGGAATGGTTCGTTTTGGAGGTTGGTATAGGACAGTCTTTTCCTCTTGTGGTTAACAAAGGAAATGGTCCAGACAGCCATTCCTTAGGTTTTATACATTCTCTCCAAGGTGCACTTTGATTAGTGTATTAGGAATGGCCCAGGGTGGGGAATGGTCCAGGCTCAGCAATCAGGGATAGGCATTCCTTAGGGTTTATACATTCTCTCCACTGTCACTTTGATTAGTGTAGGAAGAATGGACCAGGGTGGGGAATGGTTCAGGTTCAATAGACAGGACAATTATTCTTCCTTGCTTGAGAAGAATAGTCTAGATATCTCATTGTTCTACTATGAGGGAATATATTCTTTCAGATCTCACAGATTTGAGCGAAAGATTGGCCCAGATGATTCAGTTTATATCATAACATTGTTTCTATGCAGGTTGATATCAGATGATTGTTATGAAGATTGTATGATAGTAGATGTATACTACTGTGGTGGATGTGTTCCACTATTAGTGACTATACATTGTTGATCAAGTACTTGTGTGTTAATTGGTGTGGTAGTGTACCACTGGATTGTAGTTATGTACTACTATGGATAGACACAGTTGTGTTCTATTTTGTTTCGATTGCCTTGAAGACTATCAATAGTATTGGAAATGATTATCAGTTAGATGGATAATCAAAGGACAGAGATTTCCCAGACGAAAAATGGTTAAGAGAATTTACTCTTCTAGATTAGAA
>JASDQU010099833.1:62904-83851 GCA_032191745.1 Picea mariana
CATGATGTTCACTCCACAGAGTGAACATCATGTCTGATTACTCAGATAGAGTATGGTTTCGAGAGATGATGCAACTGATGACATTGATGATGATGATGGTGCTCATGATATAGTCATGATCTAGTCTATACAACTATGTTGATTCTATCGGGTGAATGGTATGTTTTTGTGCTCAAGACCATTACTTGTAATACCTCCCTAGCTAGGAGGGGGTGTTGATATTATGGTAGCTACGGGAGGTATTTACCTCCATGTGTAAACCTGACGAGGATAGAATACTCTGGGAAGAAAGAATAAACCCTAATGAGTTGGATAATAACCCTAGAAGACTTGTTAGCTCAAGAAGATAATTTATATTAGGTTATTAGCCTCCAAGAGAAGAAGTCGGCCAGAAATAATAATATATGTTGAATAGATAGATACCCAGAATGAGAAGTCGACCCAGGAAGTTAGCCAGAATTAGTATAAATACAGGAGGTCAATTCTCATTCTGGCAGGCAGTCTCGGAATTGCAGAGCAGCAACTTGTGCACACTGCAGTGCCCAGTATTGTGCGTGGGTTTGAGGAGAGCTACCATTGTAGCTGTTGCAACTAGCAGATCACGTTTGGATTGGACTATCTCTTGGCTAGGGTTTGGAACATCTGATCAACTCTTGTTGGGGCGCTATCCTTGGGGAAAGGTGTGCTACCCTTTGTTTGGTTATCTAGCCTAGGGTTTTCTTCTGGAGTGATTCTCTATCAAGGTTAAGGTGCTTGAAGGGTGGCTTCAGCCTATGGTTAGGTGGAAATAGAGATAGTGTCAATGGTAAAACAAGCACATCCATTATATTCTAACAAGAGGTAGAGTACTTGGGGGAGAAAGAGAGAGGAATAGGCAGAAAAGGGGAGAGATTGAGTGAGCATGTGAGAGAGAGAAAGAGAGGTGGGATCGATACATAGGAGTAGGGGGGAGAGGTAAATAAGGGGAGAGAGTGAATGGGAGACAAAGAAATAGTATTTTCATTGTCTAGGTCATGGTCTAGGTGCAGGTCTAGGTCATGGCATAGGTATAGTTCATGGTCTAGGTGTATTAATAGGTAATGGAATAAGTATAGGTCATGTTCTAGGTCATGGATTGAATGAATCACACACACACATTACAGGTGGAAGCGAAGACCAAGGCACATGCTAACAGTTCTGTTAAAAATTAAAAAAGACATCTCTTTTTGGATCTCTCCCTCTCATCAGCCCTCCATGCATATAAGGAATTACCTACCTCCACTAGTTCTTCCCTAGACCCATATAACCCTAGGCCACCACCTATACCTAACCTAAATTAACCCCTCCCCACACATGATCCCCGCTAAGATTCTTATGATCATTCCTCTTCCTAGGGTCCCCACAAATCCTACACCTTCAACCTAGTGCTCTAACCGCTATCCCCAATAAATAGAGGAATTGCATAGTGGGGGATAAAGAGGGAGGGAAGGGGAGAGAGTGAGTGAGCATGCAAGATATTAGAGAGAGAGAGGAAGACAGAGAAATAGTTTTTCCAATGTCTAGGTCATGGTCTAGGTGTAGGTACTCTAGGTCATGGTCTAGGTGTAGGTACTCTAGGTCATGGCCTAGGTTTAGGTCATTGTTTAATGGACGTAGCTTTGCACTATTATTTCTTTGATGAGAATATTTTGTGAACATTATTCATACAAATGAAGTAAGTTGAATTAATAATCACAATTGATATAAGAGAAAGTGTGTGAGTGTGATGAGAGGGAGAGAGAGGAAGACAGAGAGGCGGGGTAGAGACAGAGAGGGGGGNAGTATGGTTTTGAGAGATGATGCAACTGATGACACTGATGATGATGATGGTGCTCATGATCTAGTCATGATCTAGTATATACAACTATGTTGATGCTATCGGGTGAATGGTATGTTTTTGTGCTCAAGACCATTACTTGTAATACCTCCCTAGCTAGGAGGGAGTGTTGATATTATGGTATATATGGGAGGTATTTACCTCCATGTGTAAACTTGACGAGGATAGAATACTCCGTGAAGAAAGAATAAACCCTAATGAGTTGGATAATAACCCTAGAAGACTTGTTGGCTCAAGAAGATAATTTATATCAGGTTATTAGCCTCCAATAGAAGAAGTCGGCTAGAAATAATAATATATACTAAATATACAGATACCCAGAATGAGAAGTCGGTCCAGAAAGTTAGCCAAAATTAGTATAAATATAGGAGGTCAGTTCTCATTCTGGCAGACAGTCTCAGAATTGTAGAGCAACAAGTTGTGCACACTGCAGTGCCCAGTCTTGTGTGCAGGTTTGAGGAGAGTTGTCATTGCAGTTGTTGCAACTAGAAGATCACGTTTGGCTTGGACTATCTCTTGGCTAGGGTTTGGAACATCTGATCAACTCTTGTTGGTGCGCTATCCTTGGGGAAAGGTGTGCTACCCTTTGTTTGGCTATCTAGCCTAGGGTTTTCTTCTGGAGTGATTCTCTGTCAAGGTTAAGGTGCTCGAAGGGTGGCTTCAGCCTATGGTTGGGTGACAATAGAGATAGTGTCAATGGTAAAACAGGCACATCCATTATATTCTAACAAGAGGTAGAGTACTTGGGGGAGAAAGAGAGAGGAATAGGTAGAAAAGGGGAGAGATTGAGTGAGCATGTGGGAGAGAGAAAGAGAGGTGGGATTGAGACATAGGAGTAGGGGGGAGAGGGAAATAAGGGGAGAGAGTGAATGGGAGACAAAGAAATAGTATTTTCATTATCTAGGTCATGGTCTAGGTGCAGGTCTAGGTCATGACATAGGTATAGGTCATGGTCTAGGTGTAGGAATAGGTAATGGCATAGGTATAGGTCATGTTCTAGGTCATGGATTGAATGAATCACACACACACATTACAGGTGGAAGTGAAGACCAAGGCACATGCTAACAGTTCCGTTAAAAATTAAAAAAGACATCTCTTGTTGGATCTCTCCCTCTCATCCGCCCTCCATGCATATAAGGAATTACCTACCTCCACTAGTTCTTCCCTAGACCCATATAACCCTAGGCCACCGCCTATACCTAACCTAAATTAACCCCTCCCCACACTTGATCCCTGCTAAGATCCTTATGGTCATTCCTCTTCCTAGGGTCCCCACAAATCCTACACCTTCAACCTAGTGCTCTAACTTCTATCCCCAATAAATAGAGGAATTGCATAGTGGAGGATAAAGAGAGAGGAAGAGGGAGGGAAGGGGAGAGAGTCAGTGAGCATGCAAGATATCAGAGAGAGAGAGGAAGACAGAGAAATAGTCTTTCCAATGTCTAGGTCATGGTCTAGGTGTAGGTACTCTAGGTCATGGCCTAGGTTTAGGTCATTGTTTAATGGGCGTAGCTTTGCACTATTATTTCTTTGATGAGAATATTTTGTGAACATTATTCATACAAATGAAGTAAGTTGAATTAATAATCACAATTGATATAAGAGAGAGTGTGTGAGTCTGATGAGAGGGAGAGAGAGGAAGACAGAGAGGCGGGGTAGAGACAGAGAGGGGGGTATAGAGAGAGGAAGACAAATAGGGGGGTAGAGAGAGAGTGTGTGTGTGTGAGGGAGTGTGAGAGGGAGATAGAGGTCGAGATTAGTGAGATGGAGAGAGAGAGAGAGAGAGGAAGAGAGGTCGAGAGTGTAATACAAAAGAAGTAAGTTAAACTACTCACAATTGATATTATATGAGAGAATGTGTGAGTGTGAGAGGGAGAGAGACAAAGATAGAGAGGGGGGTAGAGAGAGAGGAAGACAAAGAGGGGGAGGTAGAGAGAGAGGAAGACAAAGACAGGGGGGGTAGAGAGATTGTGTGAGAGTGTGAGTGGGATAGAGAGAGTTAGAGAGAGAGAGGGGTCGAGAGTGTGATACAACTGAAGTAAGTTAAATTACTCACAATTGATATTATATGAGAGAATGTGTGAAAGTGTGATAAGGAAAGAGAGAAAGATAGAGAGGGGGGTAGAGAGAGAGGAAGAGATAAATGGGGGTATAGAGAGAGTGTGTGTGTGAGAGAGAGAGAGTGATACAAATGAAGTAAGTTAAATTAATCACAATTGATATTATATGTGAGAATGTGTGAGAGGGAGAGAGAGGAAGATGAAGAAGGGGGCTAGAGAGAGAGGAAGTTATAGAAGGGGGTAGAGAGAGAGAGAGACAACGGGCCTATGGGTAGAGTTTTCATGCTATATGAAGATTTATGAGAATTATTTCAATGATTTATGTGATGTATTTTTGTTTAGTAGAAACATCCATCAATGCTACTCAAAAGATCCCATTATGAAAACGTGTAAGTAGAATTTTGTAAATACTAATCAAATTATTGTGGGAAAACTTATAAATATCATTTGGTTATTTGTAATAACTTTGTTGAAGGAAAAGGTTAGGGAATTGGTGTCGAGTTAGATTTTCTCTAGATATGTGGGGTATTCACTTCAAACTAAAAGGATCTCCAAATTTTATTACCTTGTATCTTTGTTTGTTGTTTTGATCTAATTTTTTATGTCTTATTTACTAATAGAATCCACATTATCACAATGGGTTGCAATGGAATCTCATTACAGGCATAAGGGTGACCAACTAGTTGACATTTGTTGCAATTATTTGCATATTCCATGGCATATTAACATAATGTCGAATACCACAGTCTAACATAGAGAAACTTCAACCTAGTAGTTTATGTTCCACCATAATTTTTTCCACTCTCTTTGTCATGTGCCTCCCAAAGGATGACTTATACTTTATGATCTAGAATGAATTAGTTTAAAATACAATCTATGGAAATATTATATAGGTTTCCAATGGTGAACTTGTATTTTGCATAGTATATAACCAATCATATTCATTGTTTATGGTCATACATATTTGGTACATACCCCAAATTGAGGAACTTTGTGATTTATGTGAAATAACCATGAACTACTTCCACCCAAAATAGATTTGGATGTGGGAATTCATCTAGGGTATCCATAGTTTCCACATCTCTTCCCACAAGCTTGTGGGTATATTTGTAGCATCTACAACTCTACCAACCAACCTATGGGAAAAGTTTCCACATTTATTCCCTTAGGTTGTGGGAAAAGTTGTAGCATAGAAAAATTTTCCACAAGCCTGTGGGAATAGTTACCACANAGTGAGTGAGAGAGAGAGAGAGAGAGAGTGAGTGAGAGAGAGAGAGAGAGATACAACGGGCCTATGGGTAGAGTTGTCATGCTATATGAAAATTTATGAGAATTATTTCAATGATTTATGTGATGTATTTGTGTTTAGTAGAAACATCCATCAATGCTACTCAAAAGATCCCATTATGAAAACATGTAAGTAGAATTTTGTAAATACTAATCAAATTATTGTGGGAAAACTTGTAAATATCATTTCGTTACTTTTAATAACTTTGTTGAAGGAAAAGGTTAGGGAATTGGTGTTGAGTTAGATTTTCTCTAGATATGTGGGGTATTCACTTCAGACTAAAAGGATCTCCAAATTTTATTACCTTGTATCTTTGTTTGTTGTTTTGATCTAATTTGTTATGTCTTATTTACTAATAAAATCCACATTATCACAATGGGTTGCAATGGAATCTCATTACAGGCATAAGGGTGACCAACTAGTTGACATTTGTTACAATTATTTGCATATTCCATGACATATTAACATAATTTTGAATACCACAGTCTAACATAGAGAAACTTCAACCTAGTAGTTTATGTTCCACCATAATTTTGTCCACTCTCTTTGTCATGTGCCTCCAAAGGATGACTTATACTTTATGATCTAGAATGAATTAGTTTAAAATACAATCTATGGAAATATTATATAGGTTTCCAATGGTGAACTTATATTTTGCATAGTATATAACCAATCATATTCATTGTTTATGGTCATACATATTTGGTACATAACCCAACTTGAGGAACTTTGTGATTTATGTGAAATAACCATGAACTACTTCCACCCAAAATAGATTTGGATGTAGGAATTCATCTAGGGTATCCATAGTTTCCACATCTCTTCCCACAAGCTTGTGGGTATATTTGTAGCATCTACAACTCTACCAACCAACCTATGGGAAAAGTTTCCACATTTATTCCCTTAGGTTGTGGGAAAAGTTGTAGCATAGAAAAATTTTCCACAAGCCTGTGGGAATAGTTACCACATCTCTTCCCACAGGCATGTGGGTAGAGTTTCCATGTAGAAGCATATATAGAAGAATGGGCATGCATTTCCATTAGGTCACTTTCTACTGTTTTGGTCTCTCCATTTACAAGGTATACTTTGCCTCTTTTACACAACAACCACTTTTATGTTTTCAAATGAAAATCTAAATATGTAGACAGATGTAAAATTATCTAAGACACCCTTATAAACTTGAATCGATGAAATTGAAAGCATGTAAATACTTGAGCATGCATTTTAGTGAAGACTGACATGCATTTATGCACAAGTGCATAGTTAAATTTTAAAATCAAAACAAGTATTTTTCTCAATCGTGTATTCCATTTTAGTCTTTCTAGAGTCTCGTACATATTGATATGTCTGTTTTTTTATTGAATTATGATTCACTCATATAACATTGTATTCTTTGGTGATTTGTGCATGTCTTCACAATGGAAATGCAACTAACAACTAGCCTATGTGTGATGTGGTTGTACAAGCTCCTACCTCATCAAGCTCATGGACGTGGGTAGTTAGTACTCATTTTTCCATTTTAGTTAGTGTCTCTACATAGTTGCGAAAGATTAATGTATATTTCAACCCTTTACCAAATTTTGGGCACAAATCACCCTAGTATGCATTCTTTAGTGTTTATATCAAAGCAAAAT
This sequence comes from Picea mariana, assembly GCA_032191745.1. Lineage (NCBI taxonomy): Eukaryota > Viridiplantae > Streptophyta > Pinopsida > Pinales > Pinaceae > Picea > Picea mariana. Next base: position 69,742 of record JASDQU010099833.1, read on the forward strand.
TCTTGTAAATTACTAAAACCATACATGGGTGTGCATTTCCATTAGGTCACTTTCTATTGATTTGGTCTCTCCATTTACAAGGTAGACTTTGCCTATTTTACACAACAACCAATTTTATTTTTGAAAATGAAAATCTAAATATGTAGACATGTGTAAAATTATCTAAGACGCCCTCAAAAATTTAAATCACTGAAATTGCAGGAATGTAAATACCTGGGTGTGCATTTTAATGAAGCATGGCATGCATTTATGCACAAATGTAGAAATTATAGTTTAAAAGAAAAACAAGTATTTTTCTTAATCGGGTATTCCATTTTAGTCTTTCTAGAGTCTCGTACATGTTGATATGTCTACTTATTTATTTAATTATTATTCAGTCATATAACCTTGTATTCTTTGATGATTTATGTAGGTATTCACAATGGAAATGAAACTAAAAAATAGCGTATGTGTGATGTGGTTGTACAAGATCCTGCCTCATCGAGCTCATGGACACAAGTACTTAGTACTCATTTTCCCATTTTAGTTAGTGTCTCTACATAGTTTCCAAAGATTCATGTATATTTAAACACTTTACCAAAATCTAGGCACAAATCACCCTAGTGTGCATTCTTTAGGGTTTACAGCAAAGCCACAATCCCATAAGTTGTAAATTACCAAAACCATACATGGTGTGCATTTCTGCACAAATGTAGCAATTGCAGTTTAAAAGAAAAACAAGTATTTTGCTTAATCGAGTATTCCATTTTAGTCTTTCTAGAGTCTCGTACATGTTGACATGTCTATTTATTTATTTAATTATTATTTAGTCATATAACCTTGTATTATTTGATGATTTATGTAGGTCTTTGCAATGGAAATGAAACTAAAAACTAGCCTATGTGTTGTGGTTGTACAAGATCTTTCCTCATCGAGCTCATGGACATAGGTAGTTACTACTCATTTTCCCATTTTAGTTAGTGTCTCTACACAGTTTCCAAAGATTCATGTATATTTTAACACTTTACCAAATTCTAGGCACAAATCACCCTAGTATGCATTCTTTAGGGTTTATAGCAAAGCCACAGTCCTATAACTTGTAATTTACCAAAACCATACATGGGTGTGCATTTCCATTTGGTCACTTTCTACTTTTTTGGTCTCTCCATTTACAAGGTAGACTTTCTCTCTTTTACACAGCAGTCACTTTCATGTTTGCAAATGAAAATAAAAATATGTAGACACGTGTAAAATTATCTAAGACACCCTCAAAAACTTGAATCACTGAAATTGCAGGTGTGTAAAGACCTAGGCGTGCATTTTAGTGAATCCTGGCACACATTTCTACACAAATGCATAAATTACAATTTAAAAGAAAAAAAAATAATGTTCAATCAAGTGATCAATTTTAGTCTTTCTAGAGTCTTGTACATGTTGATATGTCTATTTATTTAATTATTATTTAGTCATATCACCTTGTATTCTCTGATTATTTCTACATGTCTTTGCAGTGAAAATGCAACTAACAACTAGCCTATGTGTGATGTGGTTGTACAAGTTCATGCATCATCGATCTTATGGATGCAGATAGTTAGTACTCATTTTTCCATTTTAGTTAATGTCTCTACACAGTTGTCAAAGATTCATGTATATTTTAACCCTTTACCAAATTTTGTGCACAAATCACCCTAGTATGCATTATTTAGGGTTTACAAAAAATCCACAATCATGTAATTTGTAACATGTAAATTAACAACACCATACATGGATTTTTCTTCCTAGGGTGTGAAGTTCTCGTCATCCCCCTTTTTCTTTCAGTTTTATGCATTTTTTTGCATTTACATGGAAAATTTTAGCCTTTATGCACATCAGAGGGTTTTTGGTTTCAAAATGCACAACTAAAGTATGAATAGATGTAAAAAATCCAAACTCCACAATTTAAACCACTCAATTTGGAGGTCATATGAGTCTTAAGCATGCATTTTATAGTAAGACAGTTTTACCTTTCATTTTACAAAAAGTCATGAATCTTGGTTCAAGGTAGAAGTCCATAGTCATTTTAAAATGCACTTTATATATATATAATTTTAGTAACTTCAACCCAAAATTTAGATAACTAAATTTGGAGCTATATAGAATCATGGGTGTGCATTTCCATTAGGTCAATTTCTATTGTTTTGGTCTCTCAATTTACAATGTAGAATTTGCTCATTTTACAAAGCAGCCACTTTATGTTTGCAAATGAAAATATAAATATGCAGATAGATGTAAAATTATCTAAGACACCCTCAAAAACTTGCACCACTCAAATTGCAAGGGTGTTAAGACATGGGCATGCATTTTAGTGATGCATAGTTTCTACACAAGGGCATAAATTACAGTTTAAAAGAAGAACATGTATTTCTTAAGTGTCATTGTGCATTTTTAGTTATGGAAGCTCTAACAAAATTGAATTAGGGTCTTATGCAGCAATATGAACCCTAATCCTAATTATCTGTATCATAATATATTGATAACATTGTCATCTACATCTGGCTCAACTTGCCCCCTGTGTCCATTGCAATCTATATTTTTTTTTAATTATACGTACATCAGACCTCCGACGCAAGTCCATTCATTCTCGATGGGACATGTATCTCCCACGCATCACCACTCTGATGGATTTTTTGGACCATGGCGTCACGCATCTGAGGAATCCCTCACACCATATCATTGGATCATTGACAGATTGTGCATTGTAGAGCATCATGACACCAACGCAGGATGTTGGCCCTAAAGTCACAATTTTGATGGTATCTGCATTGGAATTCTGATGGTACTTACGAGCACCTGTGTCACAACAACGACATCTGTCATGGGTAAAAATATGATAGGTTACCTGGTGGTAGTTTCTTGGAAAATGCCACGTGGCATACATAGGCATCGCAATACCAACATTTAAATGATAGTCAGAAGTACAGTGATTATTTGTGATGAACATCTATTTCATAAAATCTCCCCACCAGATGCCACATGGCAAATTTTTTATGTCATATATTTGACATATTGTGGTGTCATCGAGATTGCAACGAAAGGGGTTTGACTAATAGCTAGAAATTGGGATTATCAGAAGCCAGAAAGGAGTCTGTCAGAATGATGTGGAAAATGAGCCAACTATAATAGTGCATGGAATGCTATCCATATGAATCTCCCTTGATGTGATACAATGTAAAAATGGAGATAATTCTATATGGCAGGTCTCATGTCTTGGGGGAATCTGTGTTTTACACAATCAGGCACAAACAAAGGAAAATGACACTACAAAATATACACACACATCATTAATTTCCATTAAATTGTGATTGTATAGAATATTTTTACCGACGTCAGTATAGAACTAGGAAAATCATATATTCAACATACATACCCTTAGAAGGTTTATATGGTCATGTGATTTCAACCCTGACAAAAATACCCATGTGCAGTGAAGCAATGTCGTAGAGTCGACCCATATAAAGAAGGTTCCTTCACACCCAATATAACATCCTTTGCTATAAAAATATCATCTTTCTTCAAAATCCATGGAACATTTCCTTCTTTAAAATACCAAGAGGGACCAACCTCTCCTTTATTTTCATTGCTTGGCCAATGTCTCTTTTTAGTATTTGAAGCAATAAGATCTCTCCTGACAGCCATTGTGTCACCTTTATTCCATGATATGCGCCTTGATAAAGAAGATGAAACATTTTTTAAATATGCATGGGATCTAGTAAGTGGCCAATCTTAAGATGCTCCCAATATGGAATCTCATAAAATATAGATTTCCTTTTCATCCCAATGGGAATTTTCTCAGCATAGGTGTCAAACAATTTAGGATCATCGAACATAGGTTCCCCATTTGAATCAAAGAATTCTACCATTTCCTTCTCCTTATTTTTTTCATATGCCCTATTCCAATCTGTTGATTTCATTATTTCTAGTCACCATGTTCTCTCTATTTTACCATTGAAAGAAAATTAAAATCTTCTATAAGGGTGGTCTTCCAGGAATACCATCAAATAGTCATACACCGAATTTCATAGGTCATTGGACTACCTAGCATTTATAGAAGGTAAACAACATTTACATCCATGATACCCTTTTTTTACAAGACCTGCAATGTTAAAATATACATATAATGTTAGTGTAAAAAATATAGTTGTACCAAATGAAGTATGCCAAATAAAATTACAGATATAAACAAATTGATGAACGTGCTTACCGAAGCAAACTCCTAGTCCTAGAAAATCGTGTGTGGTGTATGCACATATGCCATACAACATAAAATACCTCTCCATTGGGATGGGTCTTGATACATCATATACATGTATCCCTTCCCATAATTTCTTAAACTCATCGATCAATGGTTGGAGGTAGATATCCATTCTCTTCACTTTTCTTCTACTTGGGACTATAAGAGCCAACATAAGATGTTCATTCTGTTAAAATTTATGTTAATCAGTTAAGTGTGTTCAACATTATTTAACTTTTAAAAATTAGAACAATAACTACATGCATCAATATCACTAAAAGAAAGACATCCACAATATACACAAGATTTATCCTGGGAAACCCTCTTGGGGGAGAAAACCCAAAAAATCTTCTTCAATGTAGATTCATCAACAAGTACAACATATCTCTCCAAGAGAGATCTCACAAAATAGAATACATCTAGAAGATAGACCAAAAACCCTAACTAGAATAGGGTAGCACACCACTGGACCAAGATAGACCTCCAACAGATAACCAAAACCCTTGAAGAAAACATCATTACTTTGTAGCTATGTCTCCTCCTCAGACTTGTGCACTTTTCCTTGAGAGAGAGAACTTGTGTTTTGTGTGTACTCCAAATGAGGCACCTAACCTCTTATAAATACAAGTTGAGCCACTCTGAAATTAGGTCAGGGTTGACTTGTACAAATGACACTTTCTAATTTACATTTTACTTTTACAAAGGAATAATAAGGTCGACTTTACAAATACAACATAATATTAACTTTTTAGGGTTTTGACTTGGTATAATACAATGTAGGTACAATAAGAATATCTACCAAAGCTACTCAAACTTCAACACACCCTCTTAGAAAGGAAGGTATTCTTCTGCACTTCTGTACACTTGACCATTGACTTGTTGGATTTCCACAAATCTATATTGAATAAGTTTTGTAACCACATCATGCATCCAGGGTCTCATCATTCTTCCAGGTTTTATGTCATAACGGGGCTTCAACTCACCATCTCATACAAAATCTGGCATCTACTTCATACAAAACTAGTAACCTTGCGAGCTCACACAAAATCTGGCATCTAGTTATACAGAACTATTAACTCACCACCTCACATAGAATCTAGCATCTAGTTCATACAGAATTAGTAACTCGCCATCTCACACATAATCTGACATCTAGTTCATATAGAACTAGTAACCTCTGGTTGGCACACTAGACAACTGGTCCACAGTGACCAGGCATTTAATCACAAGGATTAGGCGATGTAGTGTTCCACACTACCCATCTAGACCAAGGCTAGGGAACACATCCAACCACACATGTTGGCCATCTAACTTGAAAAAGTAGGAAACTCACCAGCCCTGAAGGCTCAACATCTTCTGACCTTGTGCGAGGTCATGTTGATTGGTGCCATAGTCAGTAATGTGTATATGAATGACTACCCACTACTACTATCGCACACTGATGTTGTTTTCGTAGAATCACATTTGTACCTCATCACTTCATCTTACTAGGGAAGTCCTTCAGGACCACACCAAGCTTATCCCTGAAGTACACAAACGTCACTCTTGAAAGAGGATTGGTCAACACGTCTACTATCTGCTCATCTGTAGTGAAATATTGGAGCTTCATTTCTCCCTTTTGCACCATATCTCTGTTATAATGGTACCTGGTCTCGATATGCTTGGACTTGTCATGAAACATTGGGTTCTTTGACAACTTCACACAACTTTAGTTATCACACTAGATAGAAGTCACCTCTAACTCAAGATCGAACAATCCTACAAGAAACTTTTGAAGCCACATTTCTTCGCTGCTAGCTAAACACTTTGCTATATACTATGCCCCATCCATATTGAGCACCACACTAGTATGCTTCCTACTAAACCATGAGATCATAGCTAATCCCAAACTGAAGCAACATTCATATGTACTCTTCTGGTATGCAACACTACCAGCCCAATTTGAATCATTAAATCCTTGTAGTCTTATCTCACGAACTAAAACATATCTCATTCCATAGTCAATTGTAACTTTTAGGTGCCTAATCACATGTTTTGCTGCAATCAAGTGAACACCTCTAGGTTTGACCATATACTGACTCAATGTGTTCACCAAAAAACATATATCTAGCCTTGTGTTCGTTAAGTACATCAACGAACCAATCACTTGTCTATACATGGTGGAATCCACTGTCTTTGAATATTTATCACTCAATAACTTCAAATTCATCACCATCATTATAGGCATGGCTTTACAATCCATCATTCTAAATCTCTTCAAAGTCTCTATAGTATATTTTCCTTGGTTAAGGAAAATCTCACTTGGTCTATGCCACACCTCTAGACCTAATAAATAATGCATCATACCAAGGTATTTCATCTCAAATTTTGTAGTAAGTTTCCTCTTACTTTTAGTGATGAGTTTCTCGTCTCCTATTAAGAACAGGTCATCCACATATAATAGCAATATCATCGGTCCACCATATACAACCTTGTAGTAAAGGTTGGAATCTTCTTTACTCTTGGTAAAGCCCAAGCTCAATAGGAAACTGTCAATTCTACCGTACCATGCCCTGGGTGCTTACTTTAATCCACACAAGGATTTCTTCAATATACAAACATGTGTCTTAATGTAATGTGTCTTGAAATCTTGTAGTTTCTCCACATACGCTTCCTCTTCTATCACACTCTTTAGAAAATCTATCTTCACGTCCATTTAGTGTACCTTCCACTTCATTACCGCAGATATCACAAGTATATATGTAATTGAAGTGTATCTCACCATAGGAGAAAAAGTCTCCTCATAATCTATTCTTTCTTTTTGGGAGAAAACACGTGCAACGAACATTGCCTTGTACTTCTCAACACTTCCATCTATTGAATGCTTCGTCTTGTAAATCCACTTGGAACTTACTATTGTCTTCTCTTTCGATATTGGAACCACATATCAAAAATCATTCTTTACAATGGACCAATACTCTTCAATCATGGCATCCTTCCATTCTTTATTCTCTATAGAATCTTCATAACATGTAGGCTCAGCATCAATAATATCACTTAGTAATGCCACGTAACTAGAGTATGATCATGATCTCTTTCTTTCACTGAAAGATCTATCTGGAGCACCATACTTCTCTACATCCTGAATAATTTATCGATCCCAAGCTGGTCTTCTCTTCTTAGTATTCATCTCTCGAGATGAATCTGAAGGTATTTTTGGTTCTTCCATATCATGATCTTCTAGTACAACATCATCGCCTGCATTTGTATCTGCAACTTTGGGAGATCCAGGTTCCTCATCATGGACCTCATCTGAATGGTTATGTCTTGATCTACTAAAAGTTGCATCCTCATCGAAGGTGACACACCTACTAGTATAAATATGTCGATGACCAAGGATATAGACTCTGTATGCCTTCGATGTTTCACTATATCCAAAAAATATACCCTTCTTTCCCGAAGGGTCCGATTTCAATCTCTTTTCCTTGTGTACATTCACATACACTAGATAGAAAAATATCCACAGGTGGATGACCTCTGGATTTTCACCTGTAAACATTTCTTCTAGTGTCTTGTTTCCAAGTACATGGTGGGGACTTCTATTCTTCACATATATTGCAGTCCTAGATGCTTCTACCCATATATGCATCAGTAAATATTGATCATGAATCATGGCCTTTACTACTTCGATGATTGTTTGGTTCTTTCTTTTTTCCACACCATTATGTTGAGGATTGTAGGAAGTAGAGAGCTCCCTCTTAATCCCAACTTCTTTGTAGAATGCCTTGAATTCATCTAATGTGAATTTTCCTCGATTATCTGATCTCAAAATCTTTATCTTCTTTTCAGAAATTTTTTCAACAAGTACCTTAAATTATTTTTATTTGTTGAATACTTCACTTTTAGCTTTCAAAAATTGAATCCAAGTGTTACGTGAGAAATCATCAATAAATGAAACATAATATACATACGTGCTAAGTGAAGTGGCTAACATTGTTCCACACACATCTGAATGTACAATGTCTAAGGATCCTTTGGCTTTACTATCACTACTTGGAAATGGTTTCTTCATGTACTTTCCTTTTGTATATCCCTTGCATATTGTTGATTTTTCAATTAGCAAGGTTTAAGCATGAAGTTCATTCCATTTTATCATTTTACTTAAACCATAAACAATTTGCAGCAACCAAGATCACAAGAAGAAACACCATGCACAAGTACACAAGAATTATCCTGGGAAACCCTTCTCAACAAGGGAAGAAAACCCAACCAAAATCCTTTGTTATATTATTCAAGAGAAATACCTTCACCACCAAGAAAACCTAGCACATAAGAGGATGATTCCAAACCCTAGAAGACTAGTGCCCAAGAGAGGTGCACACTTTTCCCAAGAAGATGTACTTGTTGAAATTTCCAAACTCACACAAAAGATATGATTCCTTATTGGGGAATTTACCTTTACTTATATTAGACTTGACCTGTCAATAGAAGTGTCTATTGGCACAACACGGTCAACCTCTCTATATCATAATATAATTAATATTAACTATATTAATTATCTTTTACATTAATTATCAATTACATTAAGGTGGGGTCGACCTATACCCTTTACATTACAATTAGGGTTACAGGTAGGTCTGACTCTTGAACAATATAGCAAGGTATCTCATACACCCACTAGTGCTCAGCCACTAGGGGCACATCCATAGGGATGTCCATATATCTAGCTCACTGCATTACACAGAAGAACCACTTCTTCACTAGTGCTCAGCCACTAGGATCACGTTCACCTGTGCTCATCAACAGGCATGTCCACTCAACAGATCTTCTTCCCCACTGCATTACACAAGAGAGTCATTTGGAGTTTCATCATCAACTCTCTTCTCAGAAGAGGCTAATACATCATCTTCATTTCTATCTCATGACGATGCCCTCGACACTTTGGGATTTCACACGTTCACCTTGTTCTCAGCCATAGGCATGTCCAACTCTGTAGATATCATTTCTCACTACGTTACATAGGAGAATCATTTGGAGTTATTCTCAGCTCTTTGTAAGGAGGAGGCTATCTCTACATTCCAGATATGTCTCAAATAGGAACCACACACCCCTCTCAGGGGCTCTCTCTTAGGTTTGTGTCATGGATAATGTCTCACTTTGCTACAATCATCAACACTCCCTCTTAGATAGGGAGGCATTCTCCACTAGGTCAAGTCTCTCATGGAAATACTCGAACTTTGTCTTGGCAAGTGGTTTGGTGAAGATATCTACGATCTATTCATGAGTAGGAATATACTGCATGTGTAATGTCTTCCTCTGCACCATGTCTCTAATATAGTGATACTTTATTTCAATGTGTTTTGATATGTCATGAAACGTAGGGTTCTCGAAGAAATTTACACAGCTCTGGTTATCACAATGAATAGTATTAGGATCCATATCATGATTGAACAAGTCGGTCATAAGTTTGTGAATCGACACTGCTTCATGGACTGCTACACTCAATGCAATGTACTCTGCCTCTACGGTGCTCAATGCCACAAAGCTTTGTTTTTTTCTGCACCAGGAAACCATGGAAGATCCTAAAGTGAAGAAACAATCAAAGGTGATTTTTTTCCACTGTGCTTCCTACCCAATCTGCATCGGCATATCCATGCAAACTCAAGTCTACGCTGGAGGCATATCTCAGGCCATATCCAATTGTGCCTCATATATATCTCAATACATGTTTTACTGTTATCAGTGAGTCTATCTCGGTTGGCTCATGAATTGACTAAGTACATTCACTACATAGCATGAATTAGGGCTGGTGTTAACCAAATACATTAGTGATCCAATCATCTGTGGATCAATCTCGTCTGAATCATCATCATTTGTTTTCTTCAAATCCATCATCATTTTCGTAGGCATGGATTTTCACTTTTGTCATATCGAATATCTTCACTTTATATTTTCCTTGACTCAGGAAAATCTCATAGGTCCTTTGGCATACGTCTTTTCCCAAGAAGGAGTGCATCATACTCAGATCCTTCATCTCGAAATCAGAAGTCGAATCTTACTTGTATCCAACAACAAGGATTTTGAATCAATCATCAAAATCAGGCTCTCGTCACCAATACTATAATAACATAAGTTTGGATCAACAACACTCTTGTTGAAACCCAAAATCATCAAGAATCCATCCATCTTATATAGTTTCCAACTCATGGATGGTAGTACGGATGGAAGTGTATCAGGATTATGGGACCAAGTGTCTCATCATAGATAACTCCCTCTCTTTGTGAGAATCCTCTGGCTACAAATCTCTCTTTTTGTTTCTCAACACTTCCATTAGTTGCATGATTGATCTTATAGTTTCACTTGGAAGTCACCACAGACTTCCCTTCTGGTCTCTGAACAATATCGCATACATCATTCTTTAAGGTATACTAGTATTCTTCTTGTCATGTAATTTTTCCATACATGTTCACATGTTGCTTCTTCATGTCAAGAAGGCTTAGAATCAATGATGTGGCTCATGGCTGAAGAGTAGATCAAAAATCTCTTTTCTTTCTCAGGATGTGCCTTGAGAGGCTTGTATGTTTCTCTACCTCCTGTAGAGTGAATCTAAGAAAACATTTTATTCCCTACTGTAATATCTTTGAGCATATCAAATGGAGCAACTAGATTAGATGGAATAATATTTGTCTCCCTCTGAAATGATGAAGGAGGAGAAGGTATTGTCTCACTGTTAATATCCATCTAAGATTCTTTGGATATTTTGAAAGGCTATCTCTTATTCAAGGACAACATCTCTTCTTGTCTCAATCTTTCTCTTACCAGGTATGTAGATCTGGAATGTATTCGAAGATTCACTATTTATCTCATAAATGTATCCTTTATCCCTGAAGGGTCTAGCTTGGACTTCTTCTCTTTGGGTACATGAAAATACACTGGGCACCCAAATATCGGGAGTTATGTTTTTCAAAGTCTGGTGAAGACTCTTGTTCTGAACATATAGTGTGTCATGCATACTTCTACCCATGGAATCATAGAAGGATTTTGATCATGCATTATTGCATTGGCTGTCTCAATGATGGTTCTATTCTTTCTCTTTCTCAAATATTTTTGACTCCCTCTAAGTCAAGTGACTCCCTCTGAAGGATAAGTATATTCCTTTGTTCTTAACCTGTCTAGAATGAGAAAACAAGAGGAACCAAAACAAGAATATCTCCTAAAGGATAATAATGAGTACATCTCTAGAATAAAAAAAAATTAAGGATTGTTGTCACAGCTACAACACCTAATTGTAATGTAGAAAACTTTTAGAAATATAGGTTAGAGGAATGACAATTACAACAATCAAACCTGGAGTCTTCATTTCCAGTGTGTTGTTCCTCTAAATGCAATGATATCCCTCTGGATCCAAGACATCAGCAAAAAGGTTTCTTCATCCTGAAATTACCCTCATGACAGTGGCATAAATAATATATATACAAGTGCATACATGAGGGTGATGATATGATTTCTCCAATGGCACATGCTTGATCTATGTCCTCTGACATCTTCATAAAGGAGGTAGTTGTAGTGTCACCTTTTTGTATCACCCACAATAAGTGATCCATATTTTATGAGTAGAAAAAAATGAATACATATTATTAACATGTGCTTAACACAAAATAGCAGAGATACAGTAAAACTGGTTTTCTATTCAATAAAGAAATAAGATGAAACTGTAAAATGCAGCGGAAACAAGCTTGCTGGAATGGTGGCAGCTTATCTCTAAGAAGAGATGTGACTGTTGTGCTCATTCACAAGAAGATAATTAAAATGAGGATATGAAGGAATTTTTACAATAAATAGGAATTCCAAAAACCCTAGACATCCAAAAACCTAACCCTAGGAGATCGAGCACCAAAAGTCATGTGGGCCCTGTTTGGGTAAGCTAGTACATCAACTTCCCGAGGTCATAACTTTTGCATACGATATTTGTTTTAGGCGAATGATAGACCATTGGAAAGGTATTGTCGAGGAGATTCATTTTGGAGGCATTATTGAAGGAATTTACATATTTCTCACCATTTTCCCAAAAAACATCGTTTAGGGCCTCAAAACGGCTTCAAAAGTGAAAAACTGCTAAAAATAGTAAATTACCAAAATTTCTAGAAAACTGTTTTGAGCCAGTTGGAAAAGGTGGGTGGCCATAGATATCAAGTTGGATCAATATTCCCTCCTTAGGAAGCAATGGTATCTATTGCGTTGAGTTCCCCCTTCATATGAGGAAATTTCTGCTGAATTTGGCCCCGGGTGAGCCACTTGCCTTGGTGCAAGAGTTGCCCTACTTTGACAAATCGATAAACTTGGATCCTTTATTGTCGAGTGCCCTTGATATGTGTGTCCAAAATCTAATCACCGAAGGCCTGTTGTATGCAGTTTGGGTTGAGCTTTGTTGGTGTCAGTTGTTCTGCTACTTCTGAGGTGTCTAATAATGGTGGGAAATAAGGGCAAAGGAGATCCACGTTGAACACTGGGTGCAGGCCAAGGAAAGTAGGAATGTTGAGCTAAAAATCATTATCCCCCACAGCCTTGGTGATGGTGTATGGCCCATAAAAAAGTGGCTGAAGCTTCTGATGGGGTCCTGTAAGGTGTTCTTTCTGCAAGTGCAACCAAACTTTGTCGCCCACCTGAAACTTATGTTGCACCCAATGTCGATCATGGCACTGCTTGTACTTGTCATTAGACTTCTGTAGGATATCCTAAACTTGTTGGTGGATGTGTTTGATATGCTCAATGAACTAGGCGGCTTTGTCAGCTTTAGTTGGAGCAGGAGATGAGTCGGTCGAGGTGACCGCAAGGGGAAGTGCAACATCTATGGGACCCAATGGTTGGAATCCCAACCCCACCTAAAAGGGGTTGTGGCCGGTTGAGCTATGCAGGGCTCGGTTGTAGCTATGTTGGACATAGGGAAGGCTCTCATCCCATGTGCGAGGGTGCTTTGAATTATACATGCGAAGGATATGCATAATCATTCGATTTATGACCTCGGTTTAGCCATCTATCTTGGGGTGGAAGGTTGTGGATTTGGTGAGCTTGGTTTCTAGCGGTGACCAGAGGCTCGACCAGAATATGATGAGAAATCGAATGTCTTGATCTGAGACAATGGTTTTTGGGATTCCAAAATGTACCCAGACTTGTTCAAATAAGAGCTTGGTAGTGACCTATGCTATGATGTTCTTATTGTAGGCAACCAGAATCGCCATCTTAGAAAAGCAATCAACCACCACAAAACACAGTCATTTCCCCACTTGGTGGAAGGGAGGCCCGACATGTAGTCCATTGAGATGGATTCCCATGGCCTATCAATAGTAGGAAGAGGGGTGTATAGGCCTTGTTTCTTAGTGGTTGGTTTGGCAATAAAGCAGGTAGTGCAGGACCTGATATACTTGTTGACCTCATGTCGAAGTTTTGACCAGTAGAAATGTTTTTGTAGCATTGCCACTGTATTTTTGATGCCAAAGTTTCCTTCCACCTAACTGTAGTGGGCTTCCCAATTCAGCTTTGCTTTCTCGCTTGATGAACACAGATATGGCCCAAACGACAGAAAATCCCATCCTGAAGATGGAAATTATCAACAACTGCGCTTGCACCCAATGACTGGTAGATGGTGGAAAAGTTCGGGTATGTCTCATAGAGTTGGAGCCATCCAGAGGTCTCATGGTCGCAAGAGTCTAGCACCGTGGTGAGTGTCACGACTGGTGGTCTGCTGAGGAAATCAGCGATGTGATTGGTGCTTCATGTTTTATACTTGATGTTGAGGTGGAATTGTTGCAAGTATGTGGACCACTTGTGTTGGCATGAATTGTAGTGGCTTATGATCAGTGTGGATGACTATCTCCTTCCCAA
>JASDQU010099833.1:92181-108523 GCA_032191745.1 Picea mariana
AGTGAGTGAGAGAGAGAGAGAGAGAGAGTGAGTGAGAGAGAGAGAGAGAGATACAACGGGCCTATGGGTAGAGTTGTCATGCTATATGAAAATTTATGAGAATTATTTCAATGATTTATGTGATGTATTTGTGTTTAGTAGAAACATCCATCAATGCTACTCAAAAGATCCCATTATGAAAACATGTAAGTAGAATTTTGTAAATACTAATCAAATTATTGTGGGAAAACTTGTAAATATCATTTCGTTACTTTTAATAACTTTGTTGAAGGAAAAGGTTAGGGAATTGGTGTTGAGTTAGATTTTCTCTAGATATGTGGGGTATTCACTTCAGACTAAAAGGATCTCCAAATTTTATTACCTTGTATCTTTGTTTGTTGTTTTGATCTAATTTGTTATGTCTTATTTACTAATAAAATCCACATTATCACAATGGGTTGCAATGGAATCTCATTACAGGCATAAGGGTGACCAACTAGTTGACATTTGTTACAATTATTTGCATATTCCATGACATATTAACATAATTTTGAATACCACAGTCTAACATAGAGAAACTTCAACCTAGTAGTTTATGTTCCACCATAATTTTGTCCACTCTCTTTGTCATGTGCCTCCAAAGGATGACTTATACTTTATGATCTAGAATGAATTAGTTTAAAATACAATCTATGGAAATATTATATAGGTTTCCAATGGTGAACTTATATTTTGCATAGTATATAACCAATCATATTCATTGTTTATGGTCATACATATTTGGTACATAACCCAACTTGAGGAACTTTGTGATTTATGTGAAATAACCATGAACTACTTCCACCCAAAATAGATTTGGATGTAGGAATTCATCTAGGGTATCCATAGTTTCCACATCTCTTCCCACAAGCTTGTGGGTATATTTGTAGCATCTACAACTCTACCAACCAACCCATGGGAAACGTTTCCACATTTATTCCCTTAGGCTGTGGGAAAAGTTGTAGCATAGAAAAAATTTCCACAAGCCTATGGGTAGAGTTACCACATCTCTTCCCACAGGCCTATGGGTAGAGTTTCCATGTAGAAGCATATATAGAAGCATGGGCATGCATTTCCATTAGGTCACTTTCTACTGTTTTGGTCTCTCCATTTACAAGGTATATTTTGCCTCTTTTACACAACAACCACTTTTATGTTTTCAAATGAAAATCTAAATATGTAGACAGATGTAAAATTATATAAGACACCCTTATAAACTTGAATCAATGAAATTGAAAGCATGTAAATACTTGAGCATGCATTTTAGTGAAGCCTGACATGGATTTCTGCACAAGTGCATAGTTAAATTTTAAAATCAAAACAAGTATTTTTCTCAATCGTGTATTCCATTTTAGTCTTTCTAGAGTCTCGTACATATTGATATGTCTGTTTTTTTATTGAATTATGATTCATTCATATAACATTGTATTCTTTGGTGATTTGTGTGCGTCTTCACAATGGAAATGAAACTAACAACTAGCCTATGTGTGATGTGGTTGTACAAGCTCCTACCTCATCGAGCTCATGGACATGGGTAGTTAGTACTCATTTTGCCATTTTGGCTAGTGTCTATGCATAGTTGCGAAAGATTAATGTATATTTTAACCCTTTACCAAATTTTGGGCACAAATCACCCTAGTATGCATTCTTTAGTGTTTATATCAAAGCCACATTCTTGTAAATTACTAAAACCATACATGGGTGTGCATTTCCATTAGGTCACTTTCTATTGATTTGGTCTCTCCATTTACAGGGTAGACTTTGCCTATTTTACACAACAACCAATTTTATTTTTGAAAATGAAAATCTAAATATGTAGACATGTGTAAAATTATCTAAGACGCCCTCAAAAACTTAAATCACTGGAATTGCAGGAATGTAAATACATGGGCGTGCATTTTAGTGAAGCATGGCATGCATTTCTGCACAAATGTAGAAATTATAGTTTAAAAGAAAAACAAGTATTTTTCTTAATCAGGTATTCCATTTTAGTCTTTCTAGAGTCTCGTACATGTTGATATCTCTACTTATTTATTTAATTATTATTCAGTCATATAACCTTGTATTCTTTGATGATTTATGTAGGTATTCGCAATGGAAATGAAACTAAAAACTAGCGTATGTGTGATGTGGTTGTACAAGATCCTGCCTCATCGAGCTCATGGACACAGGTAGTTAGTACTCATTTTCCCATTTTAGTTATTGTCTCTACACAGTTTCCAAAGATTCGTGTATATTTAAACACTTTACCAAATTCTAGGCACAAATCACCCTAGTATGCATTCTTTAGGGTTTACAACAAAGCCACAATCCTATAACTTGTAAATTACCAAAACCATACATGGTGTGCATTTCTGCACAAATGTAGCAATTGCAGTTTAAAAGAAAAACAAGTATTTTGCTTAATCGAGTATTCCATTTTAGTCTTTCTAGAGTCTCGTACATGTTGACATGTCTATTTATTTATTTAATTATTATTCAGTCATATAACCTTGTATTCTTTGATGATTTATGTAGGTCTTTGCAATGGAAATGAAACTAAAAACTAGCCTATGTGTGATGTGGTTGTACAAGATCCTGCCTCATCGAGCTCATGGACACAGGTAGTTACTACTCATTTTCCCATTTTAGTTAGTGTCTCAACACAGTTTCCAAAGATTCATGTATATTTCAACACTTTACCAAATTCTAGGCACAAATCACCCTAGTATGCATTCTTTAGGGTTTATAGCAAAGCCACAGTCCTATAACTTGTAATTTACCAAAATCATACATGGGTGTGCATTTCCATTAGGTCACTTTCTACTTTTTTGGTCTCTACATTTACAAGGTAGACTTTCTCTCTTTTACACAGCAGTCACTTTTATGTTTGAAAATGAAAATAAAAATATGTAGACACGTGTAAAATTATCTAAGACACCCTCAAAAACTTGAATCACTGAAATTACAGGTGTGTAAAGACCTAGGCGTACATTTTAGTGAATCCTAGCACACATTTCTACACAAATGCATAAATTACAATTTAAAAGAAAAGAAAAAAAATGTTCAATCAAGTATTCAATTTTAGTCTTTCTAGAGTCTTGTACATGTTGATATGTCTATTTATTTAATTATTATTTAGTCATATCACCTTGTATTCTCTGATGATTTCTACATGTCTTCGTAGTGGAAATGCAACTAACAACTAGCCTATGTGTGATGTGGTTGTACAAGTTCATGCATCATCGATCTTATGGATGCAGATAGTTAGTACTCATTTTTCCATTTTAGTTAGTGTCTCTGCACAGTTGTCAAAGATTCATGTATATTTTAACCCTTTACCAAATTATGTGCATAAATCACCCTAGTATGCATTATTTAGGGTTTACAAAAAATCCACAATCATGTAATTTGTAATATGTAAATTAACAACACCATACATGGATTTTTCTTCCTAGGGTGTGCAGTTCTCGTCATCCCCCTTTTTCTTTCAGTTTTATGCATTTTTTTTTTTCGTTTATGCATTTTTTTGCATTTACATGGAAAATTTTAGCCTTTATGCACATCAAAGGGTTTTTGGTTTCAAAATGCACAACTAAAGTATGAATAGATGTAAAATGATAAATTCCAAACTCCATAATTTAAACCACTCAATTTGGAGGTCATATGAGTCTTAAGCATGCATTTTATAGTAAGACGGTTTTACCTTTCATTTTACAAAAAGTTGTGAATCTTGGTTCAAGGTAGAAGTCCGTAGTCATTTTAAAATGCACTTTATATATATATATATATAATTTTAGTAACTTCAACCCAAAATTTAGATAACTAAATTTGGAGCTATATAGAATCATGGGTGTGCATTTCCATTAGGTCACTTTCTATTGTTTTGGTCTCTCAATTTACAATGTAGAATTTGCTCATTTTACAAAGCAGCCACTTTATGTTTGCAAATGAAAATATAAATATGCAGACAGATGTAAAATTATCTAGGACACCCTCAAAAACTTGCACCGCTCAAATTGCAAGGGTGTTAAGACTTGGGCATGCATTTTAGTTATGCATAGTTTCTACACAAGGGCATAAATTACAGTTTAAAAGAAAAACATGTATTTCTTAAGTGTCATTGTGCATTTTTAGTTGTGGAAGCTCTAACAAAATTGAATTAGGGTCTTATGCAGCAATATGAACCCTAATCCTAATTATCTATATCATAATATATTGATAACATTGTCATCTACATCTGGCTCAACTTGCCCCCTATGTCCATTGCAATCTATTTTTTTTTTATTATACATACATCAGACCTCTGATGCAAGTCCATTCATTCTTGATGGGACATGTATCTCCCACGCATCGCCACTCCGACGGATTTTTTGGACCATGGTTTCACGCATCTGAGGAATCCCTCACACCATATCATTGGATCATTGACAGATTGTGCATTGTACAACATCACGACACCAATGCAGGATGTTGGCCCTAAAGTCACAATTTTGATGGTATCTGCATTGGAATTCTGATGGTACTTACGAGCACCTATGTCACAACAACAACATCTGTCATGGGTAAAAAGATGACAGGTTACCTGGTGGCAGTTTCTTGGAAAATGCCACGTGGCATACATAGGCATCACAATACCAACATTTAAATGATAGTCATAAGTACAGTGATTATTTGTGACGAACATCTATTTCATAAAATCTCCCCACCAGATGCCACGTGGCAACTTTTTACGTCATATATTTGACATATTGTGGTGTCATCGAGATTGCAACGAAAGGGGTTTGACTAATAGCTAGAAATTGGGATTATTGGAAGCCAGACAGGAGTCTGTCAGAATGATGTGGAAAATGAGCCAACTGTAATAGTGCATGGAATGTTATCCATATGAATCTCCCTTGATGTGATCCAATGTAAAAATGGAGATAATTCTATATGGAAGGTCTCATGTCTTGGGGGAATCTTTGTTTTACACAATCAGGCACAAACAAAGGAAAATGACACTACAAAATATACACACACATCATTAATTTCCATTAAATTGTGATTGTATAGCATATTTTTACCGACGTCAGTATAGAACTAGGAAAATCATATATTCAACATACATACCCTTAGAAGGTTTAGATGGTCATGTGATTTCAACCCTAACAAAAATACCCATGTGCAGTGAAGCAATGTCGTAGAGTCGACCCATATAAAGAAGGTTCCTTCACACCCAATATAACATCCTTCACTATAAAAATATCATCTTTCTTCAAAATCCATGGAACATTGCCTTCTTTAAAATACCAAGAGGGACCAACCTCTCCTTTATTTTCATTTCTTGGCCAATGTCTCTTTTTAGTATTCGAAGCAATAAGATCTCTCCTGACAGCCATTGTGTCACTTTTATTCCATGATATGTGCCTCGATAAAGAAGATGAAACATTTTTTAAATATGCATGGGATCTAGTAAGTGGCCAATCTTAAGATGCTCCCAATATGGAAGCTCATAAAATATAGATTTCCTTTTCATCCCAATGGGAATTTTCTCAGCATAGGTGTCAAACAATTTAGGATCATCGAACATAGGTTCCCCATTTGAATCAAAGAATTCTACCATTTCCTTCTCCTTATTTTTTTCATATGCCCTATTCCAATCTATTGATTTCATTATTTCAGGTCACCATGTTCTCTCTATTTTACCATTGAAAGAAAATTCAAATCTTCTATAAGGTTGGTCTTCCAGGAATACCATAAAATAGTCATACACTAAATTTCATAGGTCATTGGACTACCTAGCATTTATAGAAGGTACACAACATTTACATCCATGATACCCTTTTGTTACAAGACCTGCAATGTTAAAATATACATATAATGTTAGTGTAAAAAATATAGTTGTACCAAATGAAGTATGCCAAATAAAATTACAGATATAAACAAATCGATGAACGTGCTTACCAGAGCAAACTCCTAGTCCTAGAAAATCGTGTGTGGTGTATGCACATATTCCATACAACATAAAATACCTCTCCATTGGGATGGGTCTTGATACATCATATACATGTATCCCTTCCCATAATTTCTTAAACTCATCGATCAATGGTTGGAGGTAGATATCCATTATCTTCACTTTTCTTCTACTTGGGACTATAAGATCCAACATAAGATGTTCATTCTATTAAAATTTATGTTAATCAGTTAAGTGTGTTCAATATTATTTAACTTTTAACAATTAGAACAATAACTGCATCCATGAATATCACTAAAAGAAAGACATCCATAATATACACAAGATTTATCCTGGGAAACCCTCTTGGGGGAGAAAACCCAAAAAATCTTCTTCAATATAGATTCATCAACAAGTACAATATATCTCTCCAAGAGAGATCTCACAAAATAGAATACAGCCATAAGATAGACCAGAAACCCTAACTAGAATAGGGTAGCACACCACTAGACCAAGATAAACCTCCAACAGATAACCAAAACCCTTCACCAAAACACCATTACTTTGTAGCTATGTCTCCTCTTTAGACTTGTGCAATTTTCCTTGAGAGAGAGAACTTGTGTTTTGTGTGTACTCCAAATGAGGCACCTAACCTCTTATAAATACAAGTTGAGCCACTCTGACATTAGGTTAGGGTTGACTTGTACAAATGACACTTTCTAATTTACGTTTTACTTTTACAAAGGAATAATAAGGTTGACTTTACAATAAAACATAATATTAATTTTTTAGGGTTTTGACTTGGTATAATACAATGTAGATACAATAAGAATATCTACCAAAGATACTCAAACTTCAGCACACCCTCTTAGAAAGGAAGGTATTATTCTGCACTTCTGTACAATTGACCATTGACTTGTTGAATTTCCACAAATCTATATTGAATAAGTTTTGTAACCACATCATGCATCCAGGGTCTCATCATTCTTTTGGGTTTTATGTCATAACGGGGCTTCAACTCACCATCTCACACAAAATCTGGCATCTACTTCATACAGAACTAGTAACCTTTCCAGCTCACACAAAATATGGCATCTAGTTATACAGAACTATTAACTCACCACCTCACATAGAATCTAGCATCTAGTTCATACAGAATTAGTAACTCGTCATCTCACACATAATCTGACATCTAGTTCATATAGAACTAGTAACCTCTAGTTGGCACACTAGACAACCGGTCCACAGTGACCAGGCATTTAATCACAAGGATTAGGTGATGTAGTGTTCCACACTACCCATCTAGCCCAAGGCTAGGGAACACATCCAACCACACAGGTTGGCCCTCTAACTTGAAAAAATAAGAAACTCACTAGCCCTAAAGGCTCGACATCTTCTGACCTTGTGCGAGGTCATGTTGATTGGTGCCATAGTCAGTAATGTGTATATGAATGACTACCCACTACTACTATCGCACACTGATGTTGTTTTCCTAGAATCACATTTGTAACTCATCACTCCCTCTTACTAGGGAAGTCCTTCAGGACCACACCAATATTATCCCTGAAGTACACAAACGTCACTCTTGAAATAGGATTGGTCAACATGTCTGCTATCTGCTCATCTGTAGCGACATACTAGAGCTTCATTTCTCCCTTTTTCACCATATCTCTGATATAATGGTACCTGGTCTCGATATGCTTCGACTTGTCATGAAACATCAGGTTCTTTGACAACTTCACACAACTTTGGTTATCACACCAGATAGAAGTCGCCTCTAACCCGAGATCGAACAATCCTACAAGAAGCTTTTGAAGCCACATTTCTTCACTGCTAGCTGAACACTTTGCTATATACTATGCCCCATCCATATTGAGCACCACACTAGTATGTTTCCTGCTAAACCATGAGATCATAGCTAATCCCAAACTGAAGCAACATCCATATGTACTCTTCTGGTATGCAACACTACTAGCCCAATCTGAATCATTAAATCCTTGTAGTCTTATCTCACGAACTAAAACATATCTCATTCCATAGTCAATTGTAACTTTTAGGTACCTCGTCACATTTTTTGCTGCAATCAAGTGAACACCTCTAGGTTTGACCATATACTGACTCAATGTGTTCACCAAAACACATATATCTAGCCTTGTGTTCATTAAGTACATCAACAAACCAATCACTTGTCTGTACATGGTGGAATCCACTGTCTCTGAATATTTATCACTCACTAACTTCAAATTCATCACCATCATTATAGGCATGGATTTACAATCCATCATTCTAAATCTCTTCAGAGTCTCTATAGTATATTTTCCTTGGTTAAGGAAAATCTCACTCGGTCTATGCCACATCTCTAGACCTAATAAATAATGCATCATACCGAGGTATTTCATCTCAAATTTTGTAGTAAGTTTCCTCTTACTTTTAGTGATGAGTTTCTCATCTCCTATTAAGAACAGGTCATCCACATATAATAGTAATATCATCGGTCCACCATATACAACCTTGTAGTAAAGGTTGGAATCTTCTTTACTCTTGGTAAATCCCAAGCTCAATAGGAAACTGTCAATTCTACCGTACCATGCCCTGGGTGCTTACTTTAATCCATACAAGGATTTCTTCAATATACACACATGTGTCTTAATGTAATGTGTCCTGAAATCTTGTGGTTTCTCCACATACACTTCCTCTTCTATCACACTCTTTAGAAAATCTATCTTCACATCCATCTAGTGTACCTTCCACTTCATTACTGCAGCTATCACAAGTATATATGTAATTGAAGTGTATCTCGCCATAGGAGAAAAAGTCTCCTCATAATCTATTCTTTCTTTTTGGGAGAAAACATGTGCAATGAACATTGCCTTGTACTTCTCGACACTTCCATCTATTGAATGCTTCGTCTTGTAAATCCATTTGGAACTTATTATTGTCTTCTCTTTTGATATTGGAACCACATCTCAAAAATAATTCTTTACAATGGACCAATACTCTTCAATCATGGCATCCTTCCATTATTTATTCTCTGTAGAATCTTCATAACATGTAGGCTCAACATCAATAATATCACTTAGTAATGCCACGTAACTAGAGTATGATCATGATCTCTTTCTTTCTCTAAAAGATCTATCTGGAGCACCATGCTTCTCTACATCCTGAATAATTTATCGATCCCAAGCTGGTCTTCTCTTCTTAGAATTCATCTCTCGGGATGAATCTACGGGTATTTTTGGTTCTTCCATATCATGATCTTCTAGTACAACATCATCACCTGCATTTGTATCTGCAACTTTGGGAGATCTAGGTTCCTCATCATGGACCTCATCTGAATGGTTATGTCTCGATCTACTAAAAGTTGCATCCTCATTGAAGGTGACATACCTGCTAGTCTAAATATGTCGATGACCAAGGATATAGACTCTGTATGCCTTCGATGTTTCACTATATCCAAAAAATATACCCTTCTTTCCCGAAGGTTCCAATTTCAATCTCTTTTCCTTGTGTACATTTACATACACTGGACGGAAAAATATCCTCAGGTGGATGACCTATGGATTTTCACCTGTAAACATTTGTTCTAGCGTCTTGTTTCCAAGTACACGGTGGGGACTTCTATTCTTCACATATATTGCGATCCTAGATGCTTCTACCCGTATATGCATCGGTAAATATTGATCATGAATCATGGCCTTTACTACTTTGATGATTGTTTGGTTCTTTCTTTTTTCCACACCATTATGTTGAGGATTGTAGGAGGTAGAGAGCTCCCTCTTAATCCCAACTTCTTTGCAGAATGCCTTGAATTCATCTAATGTGAATTTTCCTCGATTATCTGATCTCAAAATCTTTATCTTATTTTCAGAAAGGTTTTCAACAAGTACCTTGAATTATTTTAATATGTTGAATACTTCACTTTTAGCTTTCAAAAATTAAATCCAAGTGTTACATAATAAATCATCAATAAATGAAACATAATATACATACGTGCTAAGTGAAGTGGCTAACATTGTTCCACACACATCTGAATGTACAATTTCCAAGGATCCTTTGGCTTTACTATCACTACTTGGAAATGGTTTCTTCATGTACTTTCCTTTTGCACATCCCTTTAATATTGTTGATTTTTCAATTAGCAAGGTCTAAGAATAAAGTTCATTCCATTTTATCATTTTACTTAAACTATAAACAATTTGCAACAACCAAGATCATAAGAAGAAACACCATGCACAAGTACACAAGAAGTATCCTGGGAAACCCTTCTCAACAAGGGAAGAAAACCCAACCAAAATCCTTTGTTATATTATTCAAGAGAAATACCTTCACCACCAAGAAAACCTAGCACATAAGAGGGTGATTGCAAACCCTAGAAGACTAGTGCCCAAGAGAGGTTCACACTTTTCCCAAGAAGATGTACTTGTTGAAATTTCCAAACTCACACAAAGGATATGATTCCTCAATGGGGAATTTACCTTTACTTCTATTAGAATTGACCTGTCAACAAAAGTGTCTATTGGCACAACACAGTCAACCTCTCTATATCATAATATAATTAATATTAACCAGATTAATTATCTTTTACATTAAATATCAATTACATTAAGGTGGGGTCGACCTATACCCTTTACATTACAATTAGGGTTATAGGTAGGTCTGACTCTTGAACAATATAGCAAGGTATCTCATACACCCACTAGTGCTCAGCCACTAGGGGCACATCCATAGGGATGTCCATATATCTGTCTCACTACATTACACAGAAGAACCACTTCTTCACTAGTGCTCAACCACTAGGATCGCGTTCACCTGTGCTCATCCACAGGCATGTCCACTCAACAGATCTTCTTCCCCACTGCATTACACAGGAGAGTCATTTGGAGTTTCATCATCAACTCTATTCTTAGAAGAGGCTAATACATCATCTTCATTTTTGTCTCATGACGATGCCCTCGACACTTTGGGGTTTCACACGTTCACCTTGTTCTCAGCCACAGGCATGTCCAACTCTGCAGATATCCTTTCTCACTACCTTACATAGGAGAATCATTTGGACTTATTCTCAACTCTCTATAAGGAGAAGGCTATCTCTATGTTCCAGATCTCTCTCAAATAGGAACCACACACCCCTCTCAGGGGCTCTCTCTTAGGTTTGTGTCCTGGAGAATGTCTCACTTTGCTGCAATCATCAACACTCCCTCTTAGATAGGGAGGCATTCTCCACCAAGCCAAGTCTCTCACGGAAATACTCGAACTTTGTCTTGGCAAGTGGTTTGGTGAAGATATCTATGATCTATTCATGAGTAGGAATATATTGCACGTGTAATGTATTCCTCTGCACCATGTCTCTAATATAGTGATACTTTATTTCAATGTGTTTTGATCTGTCATGAAACGTAGGGTTCTCAGAGATATTTACACAGCTCTGGTTATCACAATGAATAGTATTAGGATCCATATCATGATTGAACAAGTCAGTCATAAGTTTGTGAATCCACACTGCTTCATGGACTGCTACACTCAATGCAATGTACTCTACCTCTGCGGTGCTCAATGCCACAAAGCTTTGTTTTTTTCTACACCAGAAAACCATGGCATATCCTAAAGTGAAAAAACAATCAGAGGTGATTTTTTTTCCACTGTGCTTCCTACCCAATCTGCATCGGCATATCCGTGCGAACTCAAGTCTACACTGGAGGCATATCTCAGACCATATCCAATTGTGCCTCATATATATCTCAATACATGTTTTACTGTTATTAGTGAGTTTATCTCGGTTGGCTCATGAATTGACTAAGTACATTCATTGCATAGCATGAATCAGGTCTGGTGTTAACCAAATACATCAGTGATCCAATCATCTGTGGATCAATCTCATCTGAATCATCATCATTTATTTTCTTCAAATCCATCATCACTGTCGTAGTCATGGATTTTCACTTCTGTCGTATCGAATATCTTCACTTTATATTTTCCTTGACTCAGGAAAATCTCATAGGTCCTTTGTCATACGTCTTGTCCCAAGGAGTGCATCATACTCAGATCCTTCATCTCGAAATCAGAAGTTGAGTCTTACTTGTATCCAACAACAAGGATTTTTGAATCAATCATCAAAATCAGGCTCTCGTCACCAATACTATAATAATATAAGTTTGGATCAACAACACTCTTGTTGAAACCCAAACTCATCAAGAATCCATCCATCTGATATAGTTTCCAACTCATGGATGGAAGTGTATCAAGATTATGGGACCAAGTGCCTCATCATAGATAAATCCCTCTATTTGTGAGAATCCTCTGGCTACAAATCTCTCTTTTTGTTTCTCGACACTTCCATTAGTTGCATGCTTGATCTTATATTTTCACTTGGAAGTCACCACAGACTTCCCTTCTGGTCTCTGAACAATATCGCATACATCATTCTTTAAGGTATACTAGTATTCTTCTTGTCATGGAATTTTTCCATACACATTCACATGTTGCTTCTTCATGTCAAGAAGGCTTAGAATCAATGATGTGGCTCATGGCTGAAGAGTAGCTCAAAAATCTCTTTTATTTCTCAGGATGTGCCTTGAGAGAATTGTATGTTTCTCTACCTCCTGCAGAGTGAATCTAAGAAAACATTTTATTCCCTACTATAATATCTCTGAGCATATCAAATGGAGCAACTAGATTAGCTTGAATAATATTTGTCTCCCTCTGAAATGATGAAGGGGGAGAAGGTATTGTCTCACTGTTAATATCCATCAGAGATTCTTTGGATCTTTTGAAAGGCTATCTCTTATTCTAGGAAAACATCTCTTCTTGTCTCAATCTTTCTCTGACCAGGTATGTAGATATGGAATGTATTCGAAGATTCACTATTTATCTCATAAATGTATCCTTTATCCCTGAAGGGTCTATCTTGGACTTCTTCTCTTTGGGTACATGAAAATACACTGGGGACCCAAATATCGGGAGTTATGTTTTTCAAAGTCTGGTGAAGACTCTTGTTCTGAAAATATACTGTGTCATGCATGATTCTACCCATGGAATCATAGAAGGATTCTGATCATGAATTATTGCATTGGTTGTCTCAATGATGGTTCTATTCTTTCTCTTTCTCAAATAGTTTTGACTCCCTCTAAGTCAAGTGACTCCCTATGAAGGATAAGTATATTCCTTTGTTCTTAACCTGTCTAGAATAAGAAAACAAGAGGAACCAAAACAAGAATATCTCCTAAAGGATAATAATGAGTACATCTCTAGAATAAAAAAAAATTAAGGATTGTTGTCACAACTATAACACCTACTTGTAATGTAGCAAACTTTTAGAAATATAGGTTAGAGGAATGACAATTACAACAATCAAACCTGGAGTCTTCATTTCTAGTGTGTTGTTCCTCTGAATGCAATGATATCCCTCTAGATACAAGACTTCAGCAAAAAGGTTTCTTCGTCCTGAAATTACCCTCATGACAATAGCATAAATAATATATATGCAAGTGCATACATGAGGGTGATGATATGATTTCTCCAATGGCACATGGTTGATCTATGTCCTCTGACATCTTCATGAAGGAGGTAGTTGTAGTGTCACCTTTTTGTATCACCCACAATAAGTGATCCATATTTTATGAGTAGAAAAAAATGAATATAGATTATTAGCAGGTGCTTAACACAAAATAGCAGAGATACAGTAAAATTGGGTTTTTATTCAATAAAGAAATAAGTTGAAACTGTAAAATGCAGCGGAAACAAGCTTGTTGGAATGGTGGCAGCTTATCTCTGAGAAGAGATGTGACGGTTGCGCTCATTCACAAGAAGATAATTAAAATGAGGATATGAAGGCATTTTTACAATAAACATGAATTACAAAAACCATAGACATCCAAAAACCTAACCCTAGGAGATGGAGCACCAAAAGTCATGTGGGCCCTATTTGGGTAAGTTAGTACATCAACTTCTCGAGGTCGTAACTTTTGCATACAATGTTTTTTTTAGGATAATGATAGAACATTGGAAATGTATTGTCGAGGAGATTCATTTTGGAGGCAATATTGAAGGAATTTACATATTTCTCACCGTTTTCCCAAAAAACATCGTTTAGGGCCTCAAAACAGCTTCGAAAGTGAAAAACTGCTAAAAATAGTAAATTACCAAAATTTCCAGAAAACTCTTTTGAGCCAGTTGGAAAAGGTGGGTGGCCACCGATATTGAGTTGGATCAATATTCCCTCCTTAGGAAGAAATGGTCTCCATTGCGTTGTGTTCCCCCATCACATGAGGAAATTTCTGTTGAATTTGGCCCCGGGTGAGCCACTTGCCTTGGTGCAGGAGCTGCCCTACTTTGATAACTCGATAAACCTGGATCCTTTACTATCAAGTTCCCTTGATATGTGTGTCCAAAATCTTATCACCGAAGGCATGTTGTATGCAGTTGGGGTTGAGCTCTATTGGTGTCAGTTGTTCTGCTACTTCTGATTTGTCTAATAATGGTGGGAAATAAGGGCGAAGGAGATCCACGTTGGACACTGGGTGCAGACCAAGGAAAGTAGGAATGTTGAGCTAAAAATCATTATCCCCCATGGCCTTGGTGATGTTGTATGGCCCATAACAGAGTGGTTGAAGCTTCCAATGGGGTCCTGTAAGGCGTTCTTTTTGGAAGTGCAACCAAACTTTGTCGCCCACCTGAAACTTATGTTGCACCCAATGTTGATCATGGCGTTTCTTGTACTTGTCATTAGACTTCTGTAGGATATCCTAAACCTATTGGTGGATGTGTTGGATATGCTCAATGAACTGGGTGGCTTTGTCAACTTTAGTTCAAGCAGGAGATGATTTGGTCGAGGTGACTGCAAGGGGAAGTGCAACATCTATGGGACCCAATGGTTGGAATCCTAACCCCACCTAAAAGGGGTTGTGGCCAGTTGATCTATGTAGGGCTCGGTTGTAGCTATGTTGGACATAGGGAAGGCTCTCATCCCATATGTGAGGGTGCTTTGAATTATACATGTGAAGGATATGCACAATCATTCGATTTATGACCTCAGTTTGGCCATCTGTCTAGGGGTGGAATTTGTGGATTTGGTGAGCTTGGTTTCCAGCGGTGACCAAAGGCTCGACCAGAATATGATGAGAAATTGACTGTCCTGATCTGAGACAATGGTTTTTGGGATTCCAAAATATACCCGGACTTGTTCAAATAAGAGCTTGGTAGTGGCCTCTGTTGTGATGTTCTTATTGCAGGCAACCAGAATCGCCATCTTAGAAAAGCGATCAACCACCACAAAACCACAGTCATTTCCCCGCTTGGTGGAAAGGAGGCCCGACATGTAGTCCATTGAGATGGATTCCCATGGCCTATCAATAGTAGGAAGAGGGGTGTATAGGCCCTGTTTCTTAGTGGTCAGTTTGGCAATAAAGCAGGTATTGCAGAACCTGATATACTTGCTGCCCTCATGTCGAAGTTTCGACCAGTAGAAATGTTTTTGTAGCATCGCCACTGTCTTTTCAATGCCAAAGTTTACTTCCACCTAACTGTAGTGGGCTTCCCATATCAGCTTCGCTTTCTCGCTTGATGAACACAGATATGGCCCAGACGACACAAAATCCCATCCTGAAGATGAAAATTATCAACAACTGCGCTTGCACCCAACGTTTGGTAGATGGTGGCAAAGTTCGGGTATGTCTCATAGAGTTGGGGCCATCCAGAGGTCTCATGGTCGCAAGAGTCTAGCACCATGGTGAGTTCCGTGGCTGGCGGTCTGTTGAGGAAATCAGCGACGTGATTGGTGCTTCATGTTTTATACTTGATGTTGAGGTGGAATTTTTGCAAGTATGTGGACCACTTGTGTCGGCATGAACTGTAGTGGCTTATGATCAGTCTGGATGAATATCTCCTTCCCAAGAATGTAATGTCTCCACTGGCAGTAGGCTTGCACAATGGAGTACATTTCCTTGTAGTAAGTAGGGTACTTACGGACATCATCTGGTAGTGTCTCACTATGATAGGCCACGGGTGGTCGTGCTGAGTGAGAATGGCGCCCACAACATAGTCTGAAGCATTTGTCTCAATCTCAAAGAGTTGTTGCAGGTATGGTAGTGAAAGTACTGGGGTTGAGCTCAAGCGCTACTTCAAATCATCAAACACTTGTTGTTGGGACCGTCCCCATGCAAATTTCGCCTTACCACCACCCCTGGTTATTTGGCTGAGGGTCCATGCAATATGGGAGAATCCCAACACGAACCTATGGTAGAAATTGGCATGGCCCAAGAAACTCCAAATCTCAGTGAGTGTTGTTGGGGCTAGCCAATCATGAATGACTTGGATCTTGGCTAGATCCACATGTACGCCATGTTGATCAATGATGTATCCTAGGTAATGGACCCTGTCCATGCCGAAGGAGCATTTTTCCAAGTTGGCGTATAG
>JASDQU010099833.1:152845-162925 GCA_032191745.1 Picea mariana
ATAAGATCATGTGCTTTCTAATAACATTTAATCTTAATCCCATACATAAAACTAGGTCCTACCTCAATTGCAATTTAACCTCTTATATAAATTTTGTGATAAAAATTCTTAATTTCATATGTTTTAGGTAATAATAATAATTCAATTTTAATAATTAAAATATGTTTTTTTTTTTAAATATAAAATCATCACAAAATAAATTTACTTAATAAAAATTTACTGCCCACCCTAAAAAGAAATAAAAAAACAATTAATATGCAAACCTCTAAATATAATATATATAATGTAATTCATACTTCAAATAATATTATCTTATTTCCCATTTTTTGATTTGATTTGATTTTTATAATATTATTTTTATATGTAAAAAAAACAGTAATTAATTATTATTTAACTCATATTACATTACTAAATTACATATAAATTGATATGCAAACCTCTAAATATAATATATATATATAATGCAATTCATACTTCAAATAATATTATCTCATTTCCTTGATTTGATTTTTATAAAATTAATTTTATATGTAAACAAGATAATGAATAATTATTATTTAACTCACATTGCATTACTAGTATAAATTGATATGCAAATCTCTAATTATAATATATATAATTCAATTCATACTTCAAATAATTTTATCTCATTTCCTCATTTTTTTATTTGATTTAATTTTTATTCGTAAAAAAAATAATGAATAATTATTATTTAATTCACATTGCATTACTAAATTGTGTACAACATATTATATTGAACTAACCTATATCAATATTAATATTATGAATAGATAAAAAACTTCATAATTTATTTAATAGAAACATTATATAATACAATATTTTTTTTAAATGATGTTAAATTTTTTCTTTCATTATAAATATTTAAATTAAATTTAGAAAACAAAAATCTTAACTTAATTCATATTCACAATAATATCACACATAATAAAATTATACAAATTTATTAAAAAACTATAAAATAACAAGAAAATTTATTATTAAAAATAGTCATTAACCATTGATGTTAGAGATGTATATAACATAAAGTAAAGATGTTTATAAGAAAGATAACTAGCATAGCATATAGATAACATGATAATTTAATTTATTATTAAAAATAGTTATTAATCATTTTGATCCTGAGAAAATTCCAGATTATATTGATAATAATATAATCTATTTACAAAATCAGTCCAAGACTAACATAAACTTCCTTTTTAAAGTTAAAATTCAAAATATGAGGATAGACTTATAATCTTGACATATTTATAAGATATGTCTAGACATTCTTCTTCAACAAAAAATACAAAACTTACTAAAGTCTTTGCCATAAAGCTCTCTACCAAAGAGAGGAAAAACTAGCAGCAGTCCCAAAGAAGAACAAGCACTAAGAAATGCTCAATTAAAGTCAATACATATTTAAAAGAAGAGTAGGGCCCTCATGGCCATCTACCCATTGATTGTAAGCAATATGCCCTCAGCGTAAGCAAAGAGCCTTTTTTGAAAGGAAATCAACTTCCTTGTTTTCTTCTGTATAAATGCATGCAAAAGAAATTGATCTGAAAAGAGGGATGAGATCAATGATTCTATCCTTCGAACCATCTAAATTAGCCACCAAGATTGATCCTTTTCTATTAATCCAGTCGATGACGATCTTGGAATCCCCCAAAACATGTAAATCATAAATAGGAAGTCTTGTGGAAAGAGTTAAAGTAGCCCAAGGTCCCATGAGCTCTGCCCTGGAATTTGTTCCCCTACCACAGTTTAAAGTCCATCTAAACTCAGTATGGTCATCAACCTTTAAGACCCCTCCAGTACCACAAAGATTGCCATTCTGTTGAGCAGCCCCATCAAACCAAGCATGAGCTTTATCTACTGGAAGGAATGTAGATATAAGCCTAGGAATATCGACTTTTTTTATTTTTTCCCAACTTACCCACAACTCCTAAAACAAAATATACAATTCTCTGCAAAGATGGGGGTCTATCCTCAAAAATTGATTTATTCCTGTCCAACCATATATTCCAGCAAATATATGCAGGAAGAGCATGTAAATTAAAATTTTGAGAAGCCTAGTTTTGAAAGTAATCATTCACTGTATTTCCATTCCAACCATAAGTGAGATTTAACGCTTTTTTCACTTCCTCCCAAACTGAAAAAGTGAAAGAACAACTAACAAAAATGTGTTTTCTTGATTCTCCCTTGGCTCTGCATAAATAACATAAACCAGGCCCCTTCCAACCTCTTTTCTACATGTTTTTCCAAGTTAAAATTTTGTTCTTATCTAAGAGCCAGACAAAAAGCTTTAGCTTCAATGGGCAGTCCCATTTCCATAATTTCCTCCTCCATCCCCCTATCTTGTATTTCCATAATTTGTTTGAAAGGGCTTCATAGACATTCTTAACTGAAATTTGTCCCGACATATTACCTCCTATCTAGATTAGCTCATCCGGCTTGTCCACTAAAACAATACCTAAATCAATCAAATTCCTTGTGAAATTATCCCATTCTTCTGCTAGATCGTCCTCCAGACCCAACTCAATATTGTTGTACCAACTTTGTCCCAGGGAGCCTCTCATTGTGATCCAACTTGCCTGAAATAAAAGGTCAATGTTCCTATTGTTGAGGTTGTTTACCAAATCTTGAGATAAAAAAGAATCCCAACCCATTCCAATAATAACGTCTCTCCCAACTGAGATTGAATGCCCCGATCCTGGCTTCCAAGCCATCCATTGAAGGATAATTGGTAAAGTATTTCGAATGTTTTTCCAGGACTGTGAACCAAAGGATGAGAAAGCTTCCGCCGATCGCAACCAAGACAACATAGATTCATGCAGAAAACATTTTTCCTTAATCACCCATTAGCAAATGCCCGACTTCATCAAGGTTCACCATAAGGTATTCGTTGCCAATGCTTTGTAAAAAATGAAGATATTCCGAAGGCCCCAACCTTCAAAGTGTTTTGGTTTAGTGATCGACTGTCAGCTACATAAATGATAGCAACGCTTGCTTTTGTTTCCAGACCAAAGGAATGATATACTCAACCTGCGAATCTTGTGGAGAACCGAAATCAATAAATGGGCAAGGGTCATCTAGTATATTGGAAGGCTCTCAAGAACCGCTTTAATTAACACATAGCGCCCCACTAGAGAGAACCATTTATTACACCAATGATTTATCCTGGTCTCAAACTTGTCGATTAGCCATTGCCATTCCTCCGACTTATAACTACCAGGCTTCAACAAATAGCCCATGTATTTAAATCCCACAGTTAGTTCTTTACAAGGGAAAATAAGTAAATCTCTTAAATACTGTAGAGTTTCCAGAGAAACTCCTGAATGCAAAAACATAGAATTTTGCACATTTATAACCAAACCCGATGCTCGATAGAAAATATGAAGAACAACTTGGACTTTTTCCCATTTAGCAAGAGAAGCTCTTGACATTATAAGAATTTCATCAACAAATAAAAGGTGAAGAACCTTTATCAGTCTAGAAACCTTAATCCTCGTGAGCGAACCATCATTTTGAGCTTTCTTCAAAGAGAGACTAAGACCTTCCATAACAAGAATGAAAAGTAAGGGCGAGAGAGGGCAACCTTGCCTAAGACCTCTGTTGCTCTTGAAGAAATTAGAAGCCTCTCCATTAATCAAAATAGCATAGGATGTAGAGACGACACAAGCCATAATCCAATTAGTTGTAGAAATCCCAAAGCCACTTTGAAGTAAAATTAATCTTAGGAAATCCCAATTGGTACAATCATAGGCCTTTTTTAAATCAATTTTCAGGATTATGGCTTGAAGTTTTTTATTTTTAATACTGTGAAGACATTCCTGAGAAGTACCGATCGCATCAAGGATTTTCCTTCCTTTAAGAAAACCCAATTTCTCTTCTGAAAGTGCTCTAGAAAATAAAGGCCTGATTCTCTTTGCAATAACTTAAGCAATGATCTTGTAACATAAGTTACAAAGAGCAATAGGCCAAAAATCACTGAATGAAGAAGGATTATTAACCTTGGGAATCAAGGCCATAAAAGTTGAGTTAATAGAACTGATAACCTCCCCTATGAATCTTGTTTCCTCCACCATATCTACAAAATATTGACCAACCAACTCGTAAAAATTGAAGAAAAATTCAACTGTTGATCCATAATCGGATCCGGGAGCTTGATGGGGCTTAGAAAGGCCTAAACATCAAGTTCTCATAATGGATTCAAAATAGACGTGTGCGTAGACCTCGTCGATATGAACCCAATGCAACTTGAATGGGCTCAAACAGACGTCGTATGCTCAATTTACGGAGATCTATTCGTTTGGCCAAACAGGAAAAAAAATGATGACTGTACAGTCCATACAGTGCCACGTGGAAGCTGAATGCATAGGTCGTACAACCATACAACCGACGTGGCAGGCACCGTTGGGGATGACATGGCAAGGATCGTACAACTGACATGGTAGGATGACTGGGTGTATGGACTGATGACGTGGCAGGTACAGGTGGGCCAATCGGGGAGTGACATGTGTCACCCTTTAAGTGGTGACACATGGCACACCCGTAAGGTGACACGTGGCATATGGTGATTGGGAAAGTATGATGACAGGGCAGGTAGGTGGCAGACACATGGGTGAATCGATGGTTGACACGCGACAATGTACTCGGTGAATGAGAAGGTGCCACGTGGCCCAGACATGGGCTGCCACGTGCCACCCATGGATTGGTTCAAGTTTTCATTTGCAAAATTTTTATGGTGTCAACGAGTTTCGAACACTGGACCTCCCATTGGGATAGGGTTTAGCAAGGTGGGCCAGCCAACCCACCCGCGTTTGTTACTTATTAACTATAACGTTCAAATTATATTTGAATTTGCATTGTGGTGTGGTTCGGGCGGAGAAGGGATGGGGCCTAGCCCTAGCCCCTGGCGTGGTCACACATGCCCGGGTAATATAACCACGATCTACTCTTTGTATTTGCGTGTGGTTTGGATATGCGCTAGCCCCCCCCCTGGATCATGGTCATATCACTCTACTCCATACGACCCAACCCTATATATTGTTGGACAGCGCGAGCTTTACACTTGGCACGAGGATAAGAATTAGCCCCAGTCAATCAGGCTAGCGTGTCGACCAGGGGATAAACCATTGGGGCTCAACTGATTAGAGCGCAGGAAGCCATAGGGTGTGGCTGCTGAAATAATGTAACTGCAAAGTGTATTCTTATTATTATTTGATATATTATTCATTAGATCAATCCCCATTGTGGATTGATCATGTCGGCTACTTTAAAAGGACCAAATCCCCTTTTGCGGATTGGTCATATTGTAATTGTAAAAGGAAAAAGTAGAATTCGGCCCCAGAATATATCAAAGAGGCTCCGAAACATAATAAAGGTGGTTATAACCACCCAGTTGGAGAAGTCGGCCCTACCAGTGAAGAGACACTTCACACGTGCCAGTCTTGTATAAATAAGGAGGCTAGCGCCTCACTTAGATATACAACTCACTTGCTCAGTTTGTGAGACAAGTTTCAGATCTGCAGTTAGAGAAGAAGGAGAGAGAGTGGCACATATCTAGGAGAGGATCTTCTGCATTAGTTTAAGAGATCTCTTGGCATTGTATTGGCTATCTATAATAAGGAAGTTTTGCTGGGTTTTCTTCCCCTAGAGGGTTTCCCAGGATAAATGTTGTGTCTCTTGTGATTGTGTATTTCTCAGTGATCTTGTATTATGCTATTGTTATCTAATGAAATGCAAAGAACTATAATAATGGCTTAAACATTAACATGGTATCAAAGCCAAGCTGAAGGAAGCATCTTTCACAAGAGTGAAAAACGTCACTATTGTCATACATGAAAATTAGGGCTTTTTGATGATGGAGCTTTTCAGCCCCAAAACCATTTAGAAAAGTGTGCCCTCCCCTAAGGATCACTTTGGCACTCTCAGTGCACCTTTTCAGTGGTTGGATCTCTCAGAAAGTGAAACCCTAGTTTCACAAAGTACCAGAAGTACCAGAAAACCAGTGTACCAGAAGTACTAGAGGTACCAGAAGCACCAGTCCAGAAATCTGCAGATCAAATTTGGAGGAGAAAAAGTTGGATTTTCTCAGAACCAAACACGTCAGGCTACTCGCCTCAGCCAAGCGCACCTCCTGGTAAGTTCAGATTTTGATATTGAGCACTTTCATTTTTCAGTCATTTTCCTAGCTCCAGGTAAAGATGTATGCAAGCGTTAAGCTTGTTGACAAGCTAGAAGGAGTGGAAAAATTCCGTGCCTGGAAGTATAGGATTGGCCTCATTCTTGAAGAGAATGACCTAGCAATATTCGTCAAAGAAGAAGTATCGAAACCCGCCGATGCTACAGAAAAGGAAAAGCATCAAAAAGACACAATCAAGGCCAAAAGAATCATTGCAGATTCAATCAAAGACCACCTGATTCCTTATGTGTCATATAAGAAGACTCCAAAAGAAATGTTTGATGCCTTGACCAGACTGTATGAAGTAAATAACATAAACCGAAAGATGAATTTAAGAACTCAACTGAAGAATACTAGGATGCAGAAAGGAGAAACGATTCAAGAATATTTCTCCAGAATCTCATAATTCAAAGAACAGTTAGAAGCGATTGGAGATACCATAGACGAAGATGAACTCATAATGACACCCCTAAATGGTCTCACAAGATCTTGGGATGCATTCATCCAAACAATATGTGCTAGAACAGAGAAACTGAAGTTTGATAGTCTATGGGAAGAATGCATCCAAGAAGAAACAAGAGTAGTGAATCGTGAAGCGTTACTAGCAAGAGATGATGATCAAGCCCTAGCTACTCACACCAAAGGAGGAAGGAAGAAACCCTGCTTCCAAAAGGAGACTCATAAAGAGCCTCAATAGTCAACAAATTCAATCATAAAGAATCTCATCCAAGGAGATTTCAGAAGAAAGGACAACGAAAGGAAAGGGACTACTCATCTGTACAATGCTATCATTGTGACAAGATGGGACACATTGTGAAGTTTTTTCTAGCCAAACGAGAAGAATACAAGAGAAAACATAAGAGGCTACATGCCCATGTAGTCGAAGATGAAGAGCCACCCGCAAATATGATAAGAGAGCAAATTAAAGACCATGTCCTGATCCTGTCCCTCTTAGGATCTGTAACACCCAGAGAGAACACTTGGCTCATTGATAGTGGTGCATCCAAGCACATGACGGGACAAAGAAACATTCTCTCTCTTGTATCTCAGAAAAGAAGTTTTCTCAGAAAGTGACACTTGGAGATGATTACCAATATCCCATCAAGGGAGTGGGAGAATCAAACCACAAACTGAATTTAGGGAATTCACTAAAAATGAAGGACATACTATATGTACCAAGCTTAAAGAAGAACCTACTCTCCATTTCAACTTTAGAAAAGAAAGGCTTCAGAGTTTCCTTTATAGATGGAGAAGTTCTTATGTGGGCTAAAGGAGAAACCATAAATGAAGCAATCATCATTGGAAGTGAAGAAAATGGCTTGTATAAACTAAAGGGTCACTCAGAGGCCGCCATGACCCACGCCATTGAAAACTCATGTGAACTTTGGCATAAAAGGTTATCCCACATCAACTACAAGGCACTACCATACATATGCAAAGTGGTCACAGGTTTACCAGAACTCAAAGGTGACCATAAAGGCGTATGCAATGGATGTGCACAAGGGAAGAACATCAAGAACCTGTTTTCGAAGAGGGACAACAAGGCAGAAGGAGTCCTAGAACTCATTCATTCAGATGTATGTGGCCCAATTCCATCATCCTCCATTAGTGGGTATGTATATTATGTATCATTCATTGATGATTATTCTCGTAAAACCTGGATATATTTCTTGAAATCTAAAGATGAAGTGTTCAACAAGTTCAAGGAATTCAAAGCCTTGATAGAGAACCTTTATGAAAGGAAGATTAAGATACTCAGGTCAGATAATGGAGGAGAATATACCTCAAAAGAGTTTGTGAACTTCTGCAAAGATGTTGGGATCAAGAGGGAACTCACTACTCCCTATAATCCCCAACAAAACAGTGTAGCTGAACGTAAGAACAAAACCATAATGGAAGCTATGAAGACTATGATCCATGATCAAGATCTTCCTATGTGCTTATGGGCAGAAGCAGCAATGGCAGCTATATATGTGCAAAATTGATTGTCCCATAGTGCACTTGGGCTCAAGACACCAGAAGAGATGTTAACCGGAAAGAAGCCAGAGGTAAGCCATCTCAAAATATTTGGTTGTCAAGTGTTTATTCATATACCTAAAGAAAAGAGAAACAAGTTGGACCCTTCAGGAAAGAAGAGAATATTTGTGGAATACTGTGAGGTCTCCAAGGCCTTTAGAATTTATATACCAGGTCACCATCACATTGAGATCAACAAGGATGTGACCTTTGATGAAGATGTAGCACTCAAGAAATATAGACTATGCCAGCTTGAAGAAGTATATGAAGAGGAACCCATAATCCCCAGTACTGCAATGAGGGAGGTTCCCAAAGCTACAGAACTAGTGAGGGAAGTCGTAACTTCCCCTGATGAGGAACTTCTAGAAAACCATGATATAGTAGAAGTGCAGGCACCTCCTCAGATGAATACCCTCCATAAAATAAAGCCAGCTTGGGCTAGAGAGCTTATTCAAGATGGAGAGAAGTACGGTGTTCCCCAAGGAACTACGAGACAAGTGAAAAGACCAAAGCCATTCTCCAGTTATACGGATTTGATGTGTGATCTCCTAGAAGAGGAGCCTACCTGCTTTGAAGAATCCATTCAGAGGAAAGAAAGGGCAGATGCCATGACAGAGGAATACCAATCCATAATGAAGAACGAAGTATGGGAAATAGTTCCCAGACCGAAGAATAAAGATGTGGTATCCTCCAGATGGATCTTCAAAATAAAACATGTTGCTGATGGAAGTATTGAGAAGTATAAAGCAATATTTGTCGCTCATGGCTTTTCCCAAAAGGAAGGCATTGACTATGAAGAGACATTCGCTCCTATGGCTAGATACACTTCGATCAGAACCATCATAGCTCTTGCATCTAAGATGAAGTGGAAGCTACACCAGATGGACGTGAAGACAACTTTCCTAAATGGTGTCATCGAAGAGGAAGTGTATATAGAGCAACCTCAAGGATTTGAGGTTGAAGACAGGAAGTCTCATGTCTGCAGATTAAAGTAAGCCTTATACGGATTGAAGCAAGCTCCTAGAGATTGGTATGGCCGTATAGACAGTTTCTTGACGATCTTAGGCTTTACCAAGAGTAAAGCAGACTCTAACCTCTACTTCAAAATCATGAACGATGAGCCAATAATATTACTGCTATATGTGGATGACTTATTCTTAACTGGAGAAGAAAAGCTCATCACTGAATGTAAAAAGAGACTTGCCTCAGAATTTGAAATGAAAGACCTTGGCCTAATGAATTATTTCTTAGG
This sequence comes from Picea mariana, assembly GCA_032191745.1. Lineage (NCBI taxonomy): Eukaryota > Viridiplantae > Streptophyta > Pinopsida > Pinales > Pinaceae > Picea > Picea mariana. The sequence continues at coordinate 162,301 of JASDQU010099833.1, forward strand.
TCTTGAGGTATGACAGAGTCCTGAGAGGATCTTCCTTAACCAAGGGAAGTATACGGTCGAAATCTTGAAGAGATTCGACATGTTGGAATGCAAGCCCATGAATACACACATGGAAGCGAAGCTGAAGTTGCTGGTCGATACTTCGTCAGAGTTGATTGATGCCACACTGTACAGACAGATTATTGGATCATTGATGTACCTGACGAACACCAGACCAGACATTTGTTTTGTCATGAACACCTTGAGTCAGTTTCTGGTAGAACCCAGACGTGTTCACCCAGTGGCAGCAAAACATGTGATGAGATACCTTAAAGGTACAATAGATTGTTGTCTCAGCTATGATGGAGATCATGATTTCACATTGAGTGGATATACTGATGTAGATTGGGCAGGAAGTGTTTCTGACAGGAAAATCACTTCAAGATGTTGTTTTGGTTTGGGATCAGCTATGATCTCGTGGCAAAGTAGGAAGCAATCTAGTATTTCTCTCAGCACAATGGAAGCAGAATACATTGCTGCATGTTTTACCAGCTGCGAAGCTATATGGATTTGAAAGTTGTTGATCGGCCTATTTGACTTAGAGATGAGAGCAACCTTGATTCTATGTGACAACCAGAGCTGCATA
>JASDQU010099833.1:162945-180077 GCA_032191745.1 Picea mariana
ACGGCCTATTTGACTTAGAGATGAGAGCAACCTTGATTCTATGTGACAACCAGAGCTGCATAAAGATGACAGAGAATCATGTATTCCACGACAGGTCGAAGCACATAGAGATCCACTATCATTACATCCATGACATGGTGCAGAGAGGAGCCTTAAAGCTCCTATACATTAGCACGGATGAATAGGTTGTTGATGTGTTGACCAAGCCACTATCTCGTATAAAGTTTGATTACTTTCGAGATAAGCTTGGCATAGTCCGAAAGGACCCTCCTCGAAAGGGGGAGTAGATGTTGTGATGAGACAAATCTTTCTTCCGACCTGATGGTTGTGACGTAAAGCAAGGTGATGTGATATGACTAGTACTGAGCTTCCAGCTGAATAGCTGTGATGTAAAGCCAGTCTAGTATCCTGCTTCCAACCTGATAGTTGTGACGTAAAGCAAGTCTAGTTCCCTACTTCCGACCTGATGGTTGTGACGTAAAGCAGGAGTTGTACCTTGCTTCCAACCTGATGGTTGTGACGTAAAGAAAGATGATATGATGAGACTAGCACTGAGCTTCCAGTTGGATAGCTGTGATGTAAAGCCAGTCTAGTATCCTGCTTCCAACCTGATGGTTGTGACGTAAAGCAGGATGAGTATCTTGCTTCCACTTTGAGTGTTGTGACGTAAAGCAAGACGATGAGATGAGACTAGTACTATAATTCCATCTTGATAGCTGTGACGTAAAGCCAGTATAGTATCTTTCTTCCAGCCTAAGTGTTGTGACGTAAAACAAGACATTGAGATGAGACAAGTACTGAGCTTCCATCTTGACAACTGTGACGTAAAGCCAGTCTTGTATTATGATGAGTCGACCTTGTGCTGTGATGATGATGATGTATCGGTTTTTTATACTAATACATATTGATGCAGATGATGATGGCATTCCTTTGAGAATGACGATGCTGTCGATGAAGAAAACTTTCGATGATTTATAGATATGCCAGTCAGTGTTCCAAGATGATATTGATGATGTTGTCCTCTCACCCACTTGATGTTGTTGATGATGTTGTCCTCTCTCTCTCTTGCATGATGTTGTTGAAGAATACCCTTCTTGTTAAGGGGGAGTGTTGAAATAATGTAACTGCAAAGTGTATTCTTATTATTATTTGATATATTATTCACTGGATCAATCCCCATTGTGGATTGATCATGTCAGCTACTTTAAAAGGACCAAATCCCCTTTTGCGGATTGGTCATATTGTAATTGTAAACGAAAAAAGTAGAAGTCGGCCCCAGAATATATCAAAGAGGCCCTGAAACATAATAAAGGTGGTTATAACCACCCAGTTGGAGAAGTCGACCCTGCCAGTGAAGAGACACTTCACACATGCCAGTCTTGTATAAATAAGGAGGCTAGCACCTCACTTAGATATACAACTCACTTGCTCAGTTTGTGAGACAAGTTTCAGATCTGCAATTAGAGAAGAAGGAGAGAGAGTGGCGCATATCTGGGAGAGGATCTTCTGCATTAGTTTAAGAGATCTCTTGGCATTGTATTGGCTATCTATAATAAGGAATTTTTGCTGGGTTTTCTTCCCCTAGAGGGTTTCCCAGGATAAATGTTGTCTCTCTTGTGATTGTGTATTTCTCAGTGATTTTGTATTATGCTATTGTTATCTAATGAAATGCAAAGAACTATAATAATGGCTTAAGCATTAACAGTGGCCACATGACCCAATAACATATGACAAGGTGCAAAACTTTGAGGGGCCAGCGCAAAGGGAGCTAGCGTGAGGCCACATGGCCACCATCCCTATGCCCAGGGGCCAGCGCATAAGGGGTTGTGCCCTATTCAAATGCAAAAGTGGGTTATGAATTATATATTAGTGATTTTTATGTATTATAGGCTTGTTTTTGGAGATTTTTGGCCCTTTTTGGGGAATATTGGGCCCTTTTTGAGGCCAGATCTTGGGGGGAAGTTGGGAGATGGTTACCAACTTCAAATATAAATAAACTAGGCCTTCTTGAGGCCATAAAAGGAGATTCATAGAAGGTTTATGGTGAATATTTTCCAAGCCAAATCCATTTTTATGCAGGGAAGTTATTGAGGAGCGCACCTTTGCGGGCCATTTCTGGGAGCTCCGGTTATCCAATTTGAGTGCAGTTTCTTCTGTTGGGTTCTAGAGATCTGGTAGAACAAGACCAGATTAGTTTTGTAATATTTTGGCACTACTGTGATGTAGTTATTGAGCTTTGAACAGAAATAAGAAAGCCTCACTCACTGAGACAAAGGCCCGGAGACGTAGGCGAGATTGTTGAACTCCGTTATCACATTGGTGTTATGGTTTGCTGTTGTTTTATGTTTTGTTTCAGATTTGTACATGTTTATATGGCTGTTATGCTTCTTCTATAACTTCTTCCTCTTTCTTTAAGCTTCCTAATTCGTTAATCAACACATGCTTGATAACTCAACCATTGTTGGGTAAAAGATCTTTTCGGATCAAGTGGTATCAGAGCTAGTTGACGTTTGGATTTGAGTTTTGCATGTTAACCAGGGAAAAGCTACATTGTGGTGAAGGCGAGCTTGTTGAAGAGAATCCATTGATTGGATTGAGAAAGAGAACTTCTCAAAGTGAGAGGATGGCATCGAAAGAGGGGCTTTCTTAGGATGAGAAAGAGTTTCGAAAAACTTTCTTCGCCATGTCGGAGATGATGAAGGTTTTGTATGATGATTACTTGGAATGGAAGAGACTAGTTCTTGGTGAATCTTCAAATTGAAAAAGTGAATAAGGAGAGGATCCTCCTCAAATTCCTCCTTCACCTCCTTCTTCTCCTTCTTCTTCAAGTTAGATTTCTAAATCCAATGCAAAGAAACATGTTCATAAACATAAGAATGAAATTCCTTTATTAAAACTTGATGTTAAATTCGAATTACCCATATATGATGGTGAAGTTAATACAGATAAACTTGACAATTGGGTCAAACAGATGGAGGTTTATTGCAGTGTGCAATAGATTAAGGATGAGGCAACTCAGATCAAGTTGACATCACTTAGAATTCCAGGCACAACACTCATCTGGTGGTAAAGCAAGTTGCAAAATGGAACACAACAAGTGGGTAATGTATTTCCATCATGGAAAAGTTTTATTTTTGCATTTAGGAATCAATTCTATCCTTTGGGTTATAAATAGAAAGAGTTAATTGAATGGAAAGCTTTAAAACTAAGAAAATAACAAACAATGCAATCATACATAGATGGATTTCGTAAAATGCCATTGATGTTAGATATTCCTTTACATACCCAAGAAACTCTTATGAAGTATATAGGAGGTTTACCTGCACATATTCGAAACAATGTATTCATGTTTGGACCAACTAATCTTGATGAGGTTTCTGTTCAAGCAACATACATTGAAGCAGGAAAAACATGTGTTGGTGTATCAGGGGAATTGTCTTCAAGGAAAGAGGACAAAAGGAAGTGGCATGGCAAGAAGGAAAATTTAGTGGCAAGAAAGGAAGAGAAGCCCTCTTGCAAGCATTGCAATAAATAGGGGCATGATGAAGACCATTGTTGGAAATTTCATCCCGAGAAGAGACCATAGTGGTTCAAGGAAAAGAAAGGGAGGAAAACAGTTGTAGCAACAACATGACCCACAGACTTGGGATCGGATTTAGGTGATGAATCTAAAGTATCATTGGTTGGTATGATAGGTAAAATTGGTAAAGGAATTGATTGTAGAAGTAACTTGTTTCACATAAGGGTCATCATGTGACACATGAAGGTTGACACATTGATAGATAGTGGATCTCAATCTAATCTAATTTTAGAAGAACTAGTTAAGCAATTGGGATTAAAAACACAGATGCATCATAAGTCCTACACACTTAAAAGGATAAGCAACAATTATCAAATGTACATAACCAAGTAGTTCACATTAAAATTTTCAATTTCATCTAAGTTTGTAGATGAAGTAACATGTGATGTGGTGACACTAAGTGAATGTGGAATGGTCTTAGGCAGTCCCTACTTGTATGATCGTAAAGCAATCTTCTACAGGGAAAAGAATCAATATCATTTAACCAAAGCAGGTGAAGAATATGTGGTTCATGCTCATCATGTAAAGGAAAATAAAACTCTTCAAACAATGGAACAATTAAAGAAGACATCTCAAGCAAACAACACACCTATAATTGTTTCAAGTCAAGTAATCGATCTTAAGCAAGAACAGGAGATGATTGTGGAATGGAAAATCAATCACAGTTTGCTTCAAGATAAGCTCATGTCATGCAAATATTACAAAGATATCGGTTCATTTGCAGTCATATTTTTTATGCTATCATTAGTAATGTTGTCTACATGGATGATAGTGGCTTCAGTAAGATGTGACAGGGTTAAAATGGCTAACAATATGGTGTCAGTTGTCATGATTGTGTTACAGTTGATCTTGATGAGACAAGTGCACAGGACAGAGTTCAAAGATAGGGAACAATCCAAGTGGCCTATCCCAAGCTTGATGACTAGTCAGTAAACTTTTGTGGGACCAAAAGGTCCTTAGTGGGGAGGTGTGATCCAGAATCGGATTGAGGAGCTTGATGGGGCTCAGAAAGGCCTAAAAATAAAAGTTCTCGGAATGGATTCAAAATGGACTTGTGTGTAGGTCTCGTCGATACGAACTCAACGCAACTTGAACGGGCTCAAACAAACATCGTATGCTCAAGTTATGGAGATCTGTTCATTTTTCCAAACAAGCAAAAAAAATGATGACTGTACAGTCCGTATAGTGACACGTGGCAGCTGACTATACATGTCATACAACTAACGTGGTAGGGACCATACAACTGACATGGAAGGCTGACTGGGCATACGAAATGATGATGTGGTAGGTACATGTGGGCCAATCAGGGAGTGACATGTGTCACCCTTGCAGTGGTGACACGTGGCATGTCCATACGGATGACATGGTATGCCCATACGATGACACATGGCAGACGATTACTGGGAAAGTATGCTGATAGGGAAGACAGGTGGCAGACACATGGAAAAATTGGCGGTCGACATGCGACAATGTACTCGGTGAATGAAAAGGTGCCACGTGGCCCAGACATGGGCTACCACATGGCACCCATGGATTGGTTCAAGTTTTCATTTGCAAAATTTGTATGGTGTCAACAAGTTTCAAACACTGGACCTCCCACTAGGATAGGGTTTGGTAGGGATGGGCTAGCCAACCTGCTGACATTTGTTACTTGTTAACTATAGTGTTCAAATTATATTTGAATTTGCATTGTGGTGTGGTTCGGGCAAAGAAGGGTTGGGGCCTAGCCCTAGCCCTTGGCGCAATCACACATGCTCGGGTAATATAACCACGATTTACTCTTTGTATTTGTGCGCATTTTGGATATGCGCCAGCCCCCCCGGATCACAGTCATATCACTCTACTCCATACGAGCTAACCCCGTATATTGTTTGACAGCGCAAGCTTTACACTTGGCACGAAGATAAGGATTAGCCCCAGTCAGTCGGGCTAGCCCACCGACCAGGGGATAAACCATTGGGGCTCAATTGATTAGAGCGTGGGAAGCCATAGGGTGTGGCCACATGGCCCAATAACATATGACCAGGTGCAAAACTTCGAGGGGGTAGCGCACAGGGAGCTAACGTGAGGACACATGGCCACCATCCATATGCCTAGGGGACAACGCGTAAGGGAGATGCCCTATTCAAATGAAAAAGTGGGTTATGAACTATATATTAGTGATTTTTATGGATTATAGGCCTGTTGTTGAGATTTTTGGCCCTTTTCGGGGGATATTGGGCCCTTTTTTAGGCCAGAGCTTGGGGGGAAGTTGGGATATGGTTACCAACTTCAGATCTATATAAAATAGGCCTTTGTGAGGCCATAAAAGGAGATTGAGAGCAGTTTTATGTTGAATATTTGCCAATCCAAATCCATTTTTATGCAGGGAAGCTGTTGAGGAGCGCACCTTTGCGGACCATTTCTAGGAGCTCCGGTTATCCGATTTGAGTGTCGTTTCTTCTGTTATGTTCTAGAGATTTGGTAGAACAAGACTAGATTAGTTTTGTAATATTTTGGAACTGTTGTGATGTACTTATTGAGCTTTAAACATAAATATTAAAGCCTCACCCACTGAGACAAAGGCCCGGAGACGTAGGCGAGATTGTTGAGCTTCATTATCACATTGGTGTTATGGTTTGTTGTTGTTTTATGCTTTGTTTCACATATGTACATGTTTATATGGTTGTTATGCTTCTTCTATAAGTTCTTCCTCATTCTTTAAGCTTCCTAATTGGTTAATCAACACATGCTTAATAACTCAACCATTTTTTGTGTAAAAGATCTTTTCAGATCAACTGTCCAACCATCAGAACCAAGGATTTTTTCTTTTGCAAAGCCTCTTAGAATATCATAGATTTCATCCTTCAAAACCTCCTTTTTTAGAGAAAGGACATCGTCATCATTCACAAATTTTGGGAATAACCTGACATAGTTGATTTGATCTTCAATAATATTCTGGCCTATTTCACTAAAGAAAGACTTGAAATATTTGATTTCTTCTTCCTTGATGGATTGTTGCCCCTTATGGATGCCGCCAGAGTCATCCTTGATCTCCTAGATGTTTTTTTTATTTCTTCTATAACTTGCGAACAAATGAAAAAACTTAGTATTCTTATCTCCACTCTTAATCCATATCACCTTGCTCTTTTGTCGCCACCTTTCTTCCTCCACCAACAATAATTTCTTCCTCTCTGACTCAAGATTGGTTAGTGAATGAGCAGAGGTAACAGATCTTGTTCCTTGATTCAATTGCTTATAACTGAAATCAAGAGCCTCTTCAATCTTAGCCAAGTCTAACTGTTCCCGCTGACGCTTCTCCTTGGCCCATACTTTAACTCAAGCTTTTAAGAGAGAAAGTTTCCCAACAAGCCTCCTTTGAGCTCCTATAATAAGAAGAAGGCGTAGATCGTTCCAAATATCCAGAATAATCCTAGCAAAGGAATCATCACTTACCCAATCCAGATTTAATTTAGAAGGATATGCAACGACCAGAATTCCAACACCAAACTCAAGGAAAATTGGTGCATGATCAGACAGAAAAGGAAACTCAACCCAATTCTTATACCTCAGGGTGGAAGAAATGAAGTCCTCCACTACATAAATATGGTCAAGTCTTTTTGCTATAGTGTCAGCATCAGACCTACCATTCTGCCACATAGGAACAATCTCAGTCGAGGAAATATCCACTAAGATGTTCTTTATAAGAAGTGATTTAAAAAACCCAACCATAGAGTCAAATTGCGCTGAATGTCCCCAAACTTTCTCAGAAGAGGTAGTGAAATTCATATATCCAACCATAATTAAGTCTGTATGTGCTAACAATCTAGAACCCACAGATTCCCAGAAGGCTTTGTGATCTTGATAGGGCCCGTAAACATTAAGGAGAGATATCTTTCTGTTGTCCAAAAGAGAAGTTCCTACAAAAGAAGTGTCATGTGCGGAAGGATTTTCCTTCGATCTAAGCCCTGGATAATCTAGTGTATATGGATCTTCCTCCAATAGAGTGACAGTGTCCCCAAGAAATTCATCTGAAGAAATGTCGTCAGCCAAAGAGCCAAAAATATTTGTACACTCCTTCCTTAAGTGACTAGTCAGTCTGCAAGTAATACAACAGAATGGTATCCCCAGATAGTCCAAGCGTTGGACAAACAAAAGACCCCGCCACTCAATCTATAAAACTTCCAGGAGCCCCGTATGAACACCCAATTATACAAGGAATTTTTCCATTATTTTATCTGGCGACTTCAAAGCAACTTCATCTAAGCTTAAAAAACAACCAATGGAATTCTCAACCACCTCCATTGCTTTAAAGTTCCACAACTGTAATGGAAGACTCAAGACTGTCAGACAGTTGGCTTAGGTTGATGGATAGTTGGTATGGATTGTTGGTTTTCATTGATGTCAACCATTGGAGAGTGATATTTTAGATTGATTTCAACCCTTAGTGATTGATGTCGACCCTTGGAGAAAGTCCGATAGCGAATTCCGGTAGCACAAAGATTTGGGTTATGGACCCAAAGTTTCTTCATGTATAATGGTATGTGTTTTAATATATTTGAAGGTAATACTATTGTACATGGATAGTACATGTAATTTCATTTCCTGTGGTATGTGGAACGTCACATAACTCCTCACGGTTAGAGAGTTATGACCATGAGAAGTTGGAGAACCCAGGTTTGGGTAATGGATCCAAGTTTGTTTGATGGATAATGGTATGTGATTTGATATATTTGAAGGAAAGACTATTATAGCTGGATATTAAATGTCATGACATTTCCATTGGTATGTGTAACGTCACATAACTCCTCACGGTTAGAGAGTTATGGCCGTGTGAAGTTGGAGAACCCTCATGAGTCATCTAGAAGCCCCAAGAGGTCAAAGTAGTCAAAGTGGTTTAAGAGTTTTTTAGAAGGTAAATAATAAAGTGAAGTGATGAGTGTACTATAATTCAAAGTGAATACAAAATAAATTATTTAAATAATAAATTTAATGGAGAAATTACTAAGTTGACAAGTGGTTAGAAGTGGGTTAGACCTAAAATAATGAAAGAGGTTTAAGATGGTTAGAAGGTAACCCCTTGAGGTAAAGTGAAGTGATGAGTGTAATATAAGTCAAAGTGGATACAAAATAAATTATTTAAATAATAAATTTAATGGATAAATTACTAATTGGACAAGTGGTTAGAAGTTGGTTAACCCTAAAATAAAGAAAGTGGGTTAAGATGGTTAAAAGGTAACCCCTTGAGGAAGCTACATGAAAGAAATAAGAGGCAAGGCTCTCTCATTTTATATCAAACTTGAGAATACAGAATATATATAGGTGAATGAGGTAACCAAAGGATATCTAAGCCGAATTTCAGAGAGAAGGTGAAGTAAAGAAGGCCGAAATTCAAGGGAGGATAAATTCTTTTGATGATGCTTTCTAAGGTATGTTATTTACAAGTCATCTCACCATTTTCACAATAACGTTTTTTCTAGAATTATTCAGACCATGAAATTGATAGACCATTGAGAAAACATATCCAAGTAGTTGTGGTACGAATTTCATCTTGTGGGTTGTTGTATTTTTGGAGTTACACTCCATGGAAAATAGGGTTTGTGGCTAGTCCTGAAACTAGTCTAAAACAGGTGTTTTGGGTAAAAATGTCATAACTTATTCATAACAGATCCAAATTAAGTAAGACCAAAATGTTTGGTGAGAGTACAATCTTTAGTATTCTGTGTAAATTTTTTATATTCATACAAAAAATATACCTTGCGGGGCACGCTCTACAAGTTCGCTCTCTAGAATAAGCCATAATTCAACAAGGTATGCCATTTTTGCTATAACTCCTTTTCTGAGAGGTTCCAAGTAGTGACACCTGGAGGAATTGCATAAAACACATTGAAAAACATTGTGTACTATTTTCATATCTTTATTCATTACATGTACATATTTATGATTATTTCAAGTTAGCGTTGTTGACTAATCCAAAACTAGTCATGTGAGACTAAAGAAAATTTTGATGAAAATGCTAGTCTCTTATTGTTAAAGTTAAGGAAGGTTTTCAGGTATGTGATCATATACACCAGGTCTATTACAGAGTTACGAATCAGATTTGGATGATGAAATTGATGAGGGATTTTGGTTAAGGTACATGTTGGGTACATGGTTGAGACAATTAGTTGATGAGTTGGCACATACATGAGGTGTATAGTTGATGATGTTGGTACATATTGATGAGTCATAGTTGATGAGTAGTTGATACATGATTGGTACATGGTACATGGTTGGATGCACTTATTTATGGTACAGGTTGATTACAGGTTATTTGGTACAGGTTGGTGCATGGTTGTTGCACTTGTTTATGGTACAGATTGATTACAGGTTGAGGTACATGTTGATGCATGGTTTAGGTTTATTGGTACAGGTTGTTTGGTGCAATTTTATTGGTACAGGTTTACAATAGTATATCTCACAGTGATAGTGTGACAGTGGTTCCATCATTCTACTTATATACCAGGGCGGTTGGACGAGGCAAGGACAAGTAGTTATAGCCACCTTCTGGTTGAAGTCAAAGAACATAGGGGGTTGTAGCCTCCTTCTGGTTATAGCCAAAGAATTGGGGAGTTGGATCTTCCCTTAGGTTGTAGCCTGAGAAACTAGGGGGTTGGAGCCTCCTTCCAGTTGCAACTGGAAAAAAAGGAAGGGTGTGCTTCCAATGAATGTAATTCTTCAAGACATATAAGAACAATCATTCTGTGGTTTTCTCCTACTTTGGGTTTCCATGTAAAACACTAGTGTACTATGTATGTGTATGATTTTTCATTTGTTCATTGCTTGTTTACTCTGCAACTATTGAATGATAATGCTACATTGATATAACACTTGGATTATATGGTTAAAAATGATTAAATTGCTCTATTATTGATTCACCCCCCCACTCAGTAATCCAACAATTGGTATCAGAGCCGGTTCCTTCAGGAAACAGTTTAACCACTGGAAAGAGATCATGGATTATTCTGAGAATTGAGTACCAATGTTTAATGGTCAGAATGGTTTTAAGTATGCGATGTGGAGAATAAGGATAAAAGTATTTTTACAGGCACATGGACATTATATTTGGCTATCAGTTGTTACAAGATATGATAGTTCAAAAAGGGAAAAGACTGCAACCAAGAAGGAATTGAGGAAGAATAACAAAATAACAATGGATTTCATCTGGGAAGGATTACCTAATCTGGTAAAAGAAAAGGTTGGTAAATGTTCATCAACAAAAGAACTTTGGGATAAGTTACATGACATATATTTTTCACCCATCATAGATTCATAAAATGTCAAAGAAGATGCAGATACAAATCAAGAAGAATTGTGTTCACCATGTCAAGCAGATTCAGAAGATGAAGAGTAAATAATCACCAGAGGTATGTTGTTTTGCTTTAATTATGAAAAATGTGGACATCTTGAAATATAATACCATGAAGGAAATGAGACAGAAAAACTAATTGAAAAGGAAGACAATTATGAAGAAGAATTGATTAGTGATTTAGATGAACTAAGAGAAGAAAAAAATTCACTCAAGAAAGAATTGATGAAACAAAAGGAAAGTGTTCACATTTTTTAAGAAGCCCAACAGGTCATCGAAAACTTAAGAACTCATCTAGAAGAAGCCAGAAAGATCGAAGAAAATCTTGAATATCAAAAGTAGTATTTGGAAACCAACATAGCAACACATAAGGAAGAAACATAAATGAGAGAGAATATATTGACAGATCATCTTAAGGAAAGAACTAATGATCTAAACCAGCTTGAGGTAGAGTTTGGTCAAGAAGAGAAAGGACTTGAAAAAGAAATAATCACATTAAAAATTCATCTTGAAAAAGTGAAAAGAACAGAAGAAGTCATGAAGTCTCAGATAATGAAGAAATAATAAGAGGTTGAGAAGCTTGAAGAACAAGTTGTCACATTGACAAGTAAAATTTTCAAGCTCAACAAGAACGTTGAAGAGATAGAAACATCCACATCAGTTATAGAGAATGAAGAGAAACACTCTAGGTTGCTAGAAAATAAGAATGAAGAAAATAGAAAGAGTTATGCAGAAGTACTCAAAGGAAGGAATCATGGTCAACCAGAATCTAAGAAAACTATTGAAGATACATCTTCAAGAAGACCATCCATGTTCAAGCCACAATGAAGATTCAATCATGATCATGACCAGTCAAGGCAAAAATTCAGAAGGCCTATGCCACAAAGAAGATCATTCACTCCCAGGTATGCAAATTTATTTTATGGTCATTTTTTTTATTATACTTACTTTGGACATAAAGTTGCAGGTTGCAGGGATTATAAAAGAAATGTTCAAGAAAGAAGTTCCTATGTGCTCGCACGTAATATTGAGTGTTACAAATGTCATAACTATGGACACATAGCCAGTGATTTTAGAAGCATGATCGATACTTCCATGAAAGAGAATACTGATATCAGATATAAGAAAGTATGGATAAAAAAACAGGAAGAACAGGTGAACAAATACCAGGTACCAGAGATTGCAAGATTGGCTATAAAATGAGATGAAGAGAATTCTACAGAGAAAAAGAAATATGTCAGATACAGAAAGGTTTGGAAAATAACTGAAAGAAAGGAAGGACAGATAACTAAGGAACANGATATCAGATATAAGAAAGTATGGATAAAAAAACAGGAAGAACAGGTGAACAAATACCAGGTACCAGAGATTGCAAGATTGGCAATAAAATGAGATGAAGAGAATTTTACAGAGAAAAAGAAATATGTCAGATACAGAAAGGTTTGGAAAATAACTGAAAGAAAGGAAGGACAAATAACTAAGGAACAGGTTCAAGAGATTGTACTTTCAATCATTGTAGTGAAAGATGAATCCACAGACAGAAAGAAAGAAGTTAGAGCTCAGAGAGATAATGAATCTACCAATGAAGATGATGATGAATCTACCAATGAAGATGATGATGAATACACATCATAGCAGGAATTGTTCTGAGCCATCCGACTTAGAGACTCCCAATTAATATGAATATTAGACAGGGGGAGTCTATGCGATAGTTGTGACATACCAAAGAACCATCATTTGAGCAACTTGTAGAGTTTGAGAAGACAGATTCAGAGAAATCAGTTAACAAAAGTACAATTTGATAGATTAATCAAGACTTCATGATAGTATAGTGATAAGTGGGTCAACATTATGGACAATTGCACAAGTAGAGTCTTGGACAGTATGAACATAGATGGATCCTTAAGAACACTTAGTAGGTTTGGACAGATATATGCCAGTGGACGAGAGCATGGATTTATAGATTGGTTCAGAGAGTGGTTCAGAGACAAAGGAACTTTATCATAATGGATGATAATTACACAGGAAATGGATTGAACAATGCTAATGGATTCCAAATTGACAGATATTTTTGGACACATGTAGTGCATACATCAGTTCACATTCAAAACAGAGTAATGCTCAGAAACAACAATGAAAAAACTCCCTACGAACTATGGAAAGGAAGCACAGACAACAACCTCTACATCAAGGTAACTCAAGGTAATATTTTATTAATTGAAATTTATGTTGATGATATTGTTTTGGAAGTACTAATGACAGGTTAAGCTAGAAATTTGCAAAGGATATGCAGAATGAATTTGAAATGTCATTACTTGGAGAACTATCCTTCTTTTTGGGCCTTCAGATATGTCAAAGAAACGAAGGAATTTTTATTTCTCAAACTAAGTATATCAGAGAAATGTTAAAGAGGTTTGGAATGGAAGATTGCAAATCAGTTGCAAGTTGAGCAAATATGATGATTCAAAGTATACATACCAGAAGAAATACAGGTCAATGATTGGTAGCTTACTATATGTGACAACATCCAGACCAAATGTAATGCGGGTAGTTGGACTGGTGACGCGATTTCAAGTAGCACCGAAGGAATCACATGTATTAGCAGTGAAGAGGATTTTCATATATTTGAAAGGAGCAAAAGAGTTTGGATTATGGTATCCAAAAGGAAAAGATCTATCACTTATTTCCTACACAGATGCAGATTGGGTAGGTTGCACTGATGACTGACGAAGCACCAGTGGAGCAACATTCTACTTGGGTGAGTGTTTAGTATCTTGGATAAGCAAGAAACAATCATCAATATCCTTATCTACAGCCGAGACAGAGTATATTGTAGCAACAACATGTTGAACAAAGGTTCTATGGATGAAACAAACTTTGATAGATATACAGGTTGAGTATGATGAGCCAATTCCAATCTATTGTGATAATACAAACGCAATCAATATCTCAAAGAACCCGGTGATGCATTCCAAGACAAAGAAAATTCCAATCAAGTATCACTTTTTATGAGAACAGGTTACAGAGAAGAACATCATAGTTGAATATGTGGGAACAAAAGAACAAGTGGCATACATATTTACAAAATCGCTTCCATGGGAATCCCTTGAGTATCTTCGCTAGAGACTAGGAGTAATTTCTACTCCAAAATGAATGATTTTGAATGATTATCTTATATGTCTTAGATGTACACGAGGAAGCACCATAAAAAGGACAAAGGGGGAGAGATTTATCAAATGAAAAGGTAAATGCTCAGAGAGAGAGCATAGAGGCATGTTTCCAAGGGGAACGATTGAGACAAGGGAAGGATGATCGATATGACTTCATAGTGATACCCTTTGTCAAAGGGGGAGATATTATTCATATGAAGGGAGAGAGATTAATCAGAGGCTTATAAACACAAAGAAAAATTAAAGGAATGTAGATAGGGGGAACAACCCTAAGGAGAGTTCAGTTAGGGGGAGCATCCCCAAAGGGAGATACCCTTTTCCATTGATGTCAAATGAGGAGAGATAGAAACATTGATGAGGAGTATAAGCATGAATGTTATCATAACTAAGTGTTTCCATCAATGCCAAAGGGGAGGTTGTCAGACAATTGGCTTAGGTTGACGGATAGTTGGTATGGATTGTTTGTTGTCATTGATGTCAACCATTGGAGAGTGATATTGTAGATTGATGTCAACCCTTAGTGATTGATGTCGACCCTTGGAGAAAGTCCGACAACGAATTCTAGTAGCACAAAGATTTGGGTAATGGACTCAAGGTTGTTTCATGTATAATGGTATGATTTTTAATATATTTGAAGGTAAGACTATTCTACATGGATAGTACATGTCATTACATTTCTAGTGGTATGTGGAACATCACATAATGCCTCACGGTTAGAGAGTTATGGCCATGAGAAGTTGGAGAACCCAGGTTTGAGTAATGGACCCGAGTTTGTTTGATGGATAATGGTATGTGATTTGATATATTTGAAGATAATACTATTCTAGATGGATATTACATGTCATGAAATTTCCAGTGGTATGTGAAACGTCACATAACTCCTCAGGGTTAGAGAGTTATGGCCATGTGAAGTTGGAGAACCCTCATGAGTCATCTAGAAGCCCCAAAAGGTCAAAGTAGTCAAAGTGGTTTAAGAGATTTTTAGAAGGTAAATAGTAAAGTGAAGTGATGAGTGTACTATAATTCAAAGTGAATACAAAATGAAATATTTAAATAATAAATTTAGTGGAGAAATTACTAAGTTGACAAGTGGTTAGAAGTGGGTTAGCCCTAAAATAAAGAAAGTGGTTTAAGATGGTTAGAAGGTAACCCCTTGAGGTAAAGTGAAGTGATGAGTGTACTATAAGTCAAAGTGGATACAAAATAAATTATTTAAATAATAAATTTAATGGATACATTACTAATTGGACACGTGGTTAGAAGTTGGTTAACCCTAAAATAAGGAAAGTGAGTTAAGATGGTTAAAAGGTAACCCCTTGAGGAAGCTACATGAAAGTATAAATAAGAGGTAAGACTCTCTCATTTTATATCACACTTGAGAATATTGAATATCTATAGGTGACTGAGGTAACCAAAGGATATCTAATCCGAATTTCAGAGAGAAGGTGAAGTAAAGAAGGCCGAAATTCAAGGGAGGATAAATTCTTTTGATGATGCTTTCTAAGGTATGTTATTTACAGGTCATCTCACCATTTTCAGGATAATGTTTTTTCTAGAATGATTCAGACCGTGAAATTGATAGGCCATTGAGAAATCATATCCAAGTAGTTGTGGTACAAATTTCAGCTTGTGGTTTGTTGTAGTTTTGGAGTTACACTCCGTGGAAAATAGGGTTTGTGGCTAGTCCTGAAACTAGTCTAAAACATGTGTTTCGGGTAAAAATGTCATAACTTCTTCATAACAGATCCAAATTAAGTAAGACCAAAAGTGTTGGTTATAGTACAATATTTAGTATTCTGTGTAAAATTTTCATATCCATACAACAAATATTCCATGCGGGGCACGCTCTACAAGTTCGCTCTCTAGAATAAGCTATAATTCAACAAGATATGCCATTTTTTCTATAACTCCTTTTCTGAGAGGTTCCAAGTAGTGACACTTGAAGAAATTGCATAAAACACACTGAAGAACATTGTGTAATATTTTCATATCTTTATTCATTACAGGTACATATTTATGATTATTTCAAGTTAGGGTTGTTGACTAATCCAAAACTAGTCATGTGAGACTAAAGAAAAGTTTGATGAAAATGTTAATCTCTTGTTGTTAAAGTTAAGGAAGGTTTGCAGGTATGTGATCATATACACCAGGTCTATTACAAAGCTACAAATCAGATTTGGATGATGAAATTGATGAGGGCTTTTGGTTGAGGTACATGTTGGGTACATGGTTGAGACAAGTAGTTGATGAGTTGACACATACATGAGGTGTATAGTTGATGATGTTGGTACATATTGATGAGTCATAATTGATGAGTAGTTGATACATGGTTGGGACATACTTGGTACATGGTTGGATGAACTTGTTTATGGTACAGGTTGATTACAGGTTGTTTGGTATAGGTTGGTGCATGGTTGATGCACTTGTTTATGGTACATGTTGATTACAGGTTGAGGTACAGGTTGATGCATGGTTGATGCATGGTTCAGGTTTATTGGTACAGGTTGTTTGGTGCAGGTTTATTGGTACAGGTTTACAATAGTATATCTGACAGTGATAGTGTGACAATGGTTCCATCATTCTACTTATATACCAGGGGGGTTGGACGGGGAAAGGACAGGTGATTGTATCCACCTTCCGGTTGTAGCCGTAGAACATAGGGGGTTGTAACCTCCTTCTGGTTGTAGCCAGAGAATTGGGGAGTTGGAGCTTCCCTCAGGTTGTAGCCTGAGAAACTAGGGGGTTGGATCCTCCTTCCAGTTGCAGCTGGAAAACAAAGGAAGTTGGTGCTTCCAATGAATGTAATTCTTTAAGACATATTACAAAAAAAATTATGTGGTTTTCTCCCACTTTGGGTTTCCATGTAAAACACTAGTGTACTATGAATGTGTATGATTGTTCATTTGTTCATTACTTATTTACTCTATAGTTATTGAATGATAGTGTTACATTGATATAACACTTGGATTATATGGTTAAAAAGGATTAAATTCCTCTTTACTCATTCACCCCCCCTCTTAGTAATCCAACAAGGAGGAGCACCCACATATGCCTA
>JASDQU010099833.1:215117-226926 GCA_032191745.1 Picea mariana
CAGAGGGTAAGGTGCGAAACTCTTGCTCGAGAAAAGGTAATTGATTGCTCACCCCTTAGATTAGGGTGAGGAGAACAAGGACAGTAATCAAGCTGGGAAGTGAGGGAAGGGATAACCTTCTATTTCTTTCCCGAATAACTTTCTATTTCTTCCCTACTTATTTATTGCCCGAGAGGGGAAAAGTCAGGTTACAGAGAGGAGAAGTTGGACGAACTCCGAAGTCTTCTATAATGGGCACTTTCTAGCTGGGATCGCTTGTTTGGGATTGCTGGTTGGGATGGATGGCCTTGCTTACTGGTCTTTCTTAGTGAGCAACTGGTCAATTCTATTAGACGCTACCTCACCCATCAGATGGATGAGTGACTTCGTTTCTCACCCATGACGGGTGAGTCACTTAACGTACCTTTGATTACCAAATTGACCATATGAGTAAGACCAGGGTCAGAAAAGAAACATTACTGACTACTTCCCATACGCCACCCTTCAGTACTGAATTTCCCATATTCTTGGGCCGCTCCCTTTCAGTGACCACGCCACCTTCTCTTTCTTAATTTCCCAATTTTTATTGCTTAGTTCAACGATCAATGAAGCATTTGCAATGCCACCCTTTGACTAGTGAATTTCCCATCTGGATAGGTCCGAAATGCTTTCCACGAAACAAAGTATCGAACAAAAACTAATGAACAAAATATGCTTCTCAACCTCGTACACCTCACCCAGTGAAGACAAGTTGAGAAAAGGTATGGAATTATGTATTATAGACGTATTAAGGGGGTGGTACGCCCAATTCAACCGGTCACTTTCGTCTCTCTCCAATCCTTTAAGTCGAGTGCCTTCTCCTCTGTTCCATCGATTCATATAAATATCCATCCTTCCTTCCATCCTTTTGTGGTGTAAAGGAATCGAAATAACCGACTCTACTTGTCAATCTGCAATCGCAAGCCTTCATTCATTCGGATGCATGGAGTTATTTGGGTGGGGGGGAATTCTAATGGGTTCTCATTTCATTCTTCAGAGTGATTTCATCCCTCTTCAGCACATAAGAGTGCACATGGGTAGAGGTGATAAGTTGAATCTTGGTCCAGTCCAGCTTATGGAACTAGAAATAGGATTTCTCTTCCATGAGCCTCTATTTCCTCCAATAAGTCTAGGCTTAGAGCTAACCAAGTTAGCATTCTTCTTCCTCGCTCGAGCCTCCCACTTATCCAATAAGTCCGAATAGTCTTTAGTAAAATGACCCATGGTCCTGTAGTGACCAAATCTTGGCCTTCTAGGGTGCAGACAATCCCTATATATATGTCCCACCTCATACTAATTATAGCACCGCACTGATCCTGTTCTTCTACCACCTCGACCTCCTTTGTATCCACCTCCTTGGCCGTGAACTCCCCCGAAATTAGTATTACCTCTTTCCTCCACATTGAAGGAGGTCTTCTCAAACCTCTCTACTAGAGCTTATAAGTCTCTACAATTATTAGTACTATGGGTGTTAGATCACAAAAATCACAAACTAGGTTCACGAGTGCATGCGATGAATTTCTTTTGGCAGGCCTAATATAAATAAATTTCCTATGCATGGTAGACATAATACATTAAAGGTAAAGAATAAATGGATGAAACCATGGGTGATGCCCCCAATCCAAACAAAAAGAGTGGGGGAAACTCTAATACCAGAAATACCAACAACCAAAATAAGCAAGGAAGGAACAACCAGCTCAAGATGAACTTCCCTTGCATGCATTATTAAGAGTATGGGCATTACACTCAACACTGCCCTTAGATAGCTAAATTGAAAAGGATGAAGGAACTATATGACTAGCAGGAAATAGATTTATTATCGGCCGACCATCCCGAGAAACAGGAAAGAGCCGGAAGGGAGCACTAGCTGGAAGGATATTTATGATTTACAGAAGGGACTTGTCCTAGAGACCTTGAGACCGTGAGACTGAGTGTTACGATATCTTTATCCAAAAAATATCAAAAACTATCCTCACCCATCGGATGGATGAGAGACTTCATACGAATCAATTCCACTATTTCATTGCAAGTTTTTGGTAAATGGGGTTGGGGTGAAATGGTTTCCCCTAATAACATAGGGGTGAAGGAAACAAGGGTGGTGATCACCCGGCCGACCATCTGCCTACCTGATTCACCAACCATGAGTCGGGCCTTTTGGGATATTTATGGGGTATTTCCATACTATTTCTTTTATTACCAGCCTTTCTACTAATATATTCGGAGCACTAACCACCAAGAAGCACATGGATGGTAAATCATAAAGTCCGGCTTTTTGGAAAGTAGTGCTTAAACCGTAAAGTCTGGCTTTGTTGTTATCCCCAATAAGGATATGGTCAAATATCCTCATCTTGTCTCATAACTATATCTTCAGCTATTGGATTAGTTTTTTAAATTATTGATTTACCACTTTACAACCTTGACCATTTCTATTATTTCGAAACGTTATCTCTCATTCAATTAGATCTTTTTCTATTACTTAGTTTCATTTTGTTAAGATCTTGTTAGATGTATTCTCACCATAATCTTCCCTTTTCATCACTTTAGTGGACAAAGAGAGGGAGCGCGAGTTCTGTGTTGATTGCCTACTCAATGTCATAGAACTAGGGTTCGTTTGAATGATAGTGGATGAACTAAGTTTACCATACCATGCCTTCCTTTCCACTAGTTCTCTCTCTGTCCTAGATGAGGCTGTCAGGGCTAGACTCCAGCCTGCCTACATTGATTGCGTAGGCTCGATCATGTCCTGAAATGAAGCAGGGGCCATAACGAACGATCATTTAATCTTGGTGGCCGGTTATGAATCTCAGACAGAGATGAGGGAGCTCGTTTCAATACAATAACGCCCTGCGCAGCGTTAGCTACCATGGATGAATCATTCCTTAGCTGCTAAGGTAGACACAGTAAACAAGAGCTGGCCATTTGTTCATGAATGGAATAGGGAGTGAGAGCCGAGCGAGCCATCTCTCTTAGTTGAAGCTGGAAGCAAGGGAACCAGGGTGCGAATAGACGGATTAAGGACATGCATGAAAGACTGCGCCTCCTAAAACCGAAAGAGAGAGACGGACTATCTGTTTGTACGAATCGAAATACAGATTGTAGAGGGAAGGGAAGCGGGCATTTCAGGTGGAATTCAATGAGGAGTCGTCGCTGCCACGCTTTGCTTTCGGATCGAACCAGCGGGTCCTGGACCGTATGTCCTTCCTAATAGAGCTTCCAATTCATTCATTGGTAAGGTCATTGGATGGTGAGGATATGCATTTAGGAGGAAAGATTCATTGGATTTAGTCAGTAAGTCGATGAGCGGCCATTATGAAGGATCGATATCATTGAATTAGGTCGAATGATTTGGAATGAATGAATTTTGAACGAGGTGTTATCGAAGCTAAGAGGAAGGTAAGAGATGTTATCGAAGCTCATTGAGTTAGCTTATCGAGGAAGCTTATCGAGTTATCCAACCACACCACTCACTCGGAGCTAGGAGGTGTTACCAAAGATGATCAAGTGATCCAAGCTTATCAATGTAGGCAGTATCCCAGCTAAGAGGTTTACCGCTGAGCTAAGAGGTGTTATCCCAGCTTATCGAGTTATCCAAATCTATGTGAGCATGCATGTTTAGTAGCTCTAGGTGTTGGGCTAACCTAGGGAGAGATATCGATTGTATATATAAATTATTCCAGTTAAATGAATGGTTCAAATGAAGATGGATACCTTTGATCCCAATTCCTTTCAATATAAAAAAATGCATGCCTACCATCCTCACCCATCGGATGGATGAGCGGCTTCGTACGTTTGGCTGGAATAAAATAAAAACCTCCCTTTGGTGCGTAGAGTTAGTTGTTTCCAGTTCCTCTCTTTGGCTGACCCAGTTGATTGAGTTTACTTTATCTAAGTGAGCATTAGGAGCTCCAGGTGTTGGGCTAAAACCAAGCTTGGCAGCTATGTATTCCCTAGTATAAGAGGTAAGGGGTAAGCAAACTCCCTACTCCCCGATGCTATAGTATAACAGGGTAAAGGGTCCGGTCAAACCCATCCCCCAAGCATAAGTAAGGAAGGGTAATTGGGAAGAGGAAGACTTGATGAAACTTTCCCCATGACTTGTGTACCGATGAAAGGGGGACCTAACGACCTAACTAAGTTCGGTAGCTAAGTGTTATATAAAGAAAGATACCTGAGCTTCATAAGGAAGGTAAAAATCCTATGAAATGGGCATCCTCCGCTGTGGGATCACTGCCCGAAGGGGAAGGTTAGGAGGGTCTGCTAGGCAAAGCAAAACTGAGAGGAGATGTGTTTAGGGAGCTGGCATAAGTAAAGACAGAGATAAAGTGCCCCTCTACAAATAGTAACTTAGGCACTATTTTATTTTATATAAAAGAAATCGCGAGAAGTTCCTGGTGGGTATAACCCCTTAAGGAAGGTTACAAAGCACGCGTACTTTCATTTTCAAGCGCCAAGGTCAAGGTGAGGAGCAACCCATCCAAGCACCATACGTCCAATAGCTGCTTCACGGGGTTCATTTACTATATATGGATAGATATACTGTCCTTACTTAGGGGATAATTTACTCGTTTATCCAAAGCTCCCCTCTCCACAAATAGTAACTTAGGCCATTCATTATTTATCAAAGAAACTGCACGTGAAGGTGCAGTGGGGTATCGATATAGCAGACTTCCTAAGGAAGGTAAAATGTCTATGTAAGGGCACATCCTGCCGGATGAAAGCCCCAACCGGATGAACCAAGGTGATTGGGGGAATATTAATATCACCCAAACAAGCTAGACCAAAAGCGTAATAGGGGTTCAGGAGGTGAAAAAGAAAGCTAGTCAGATCAACTAAAACAAGGGAGAGGGCTCCCAAGCACCTCCTCCTCGGCACACGAGCTAGTGAGGGTCATTGCCAAGAGACAATGTGCCCGTTGGTTCGCTCAGTCAGGAAGGTCAGGTCCAAACCATCCTTCCTTAAATATTTCTTAGACGTCTACCCATATAATATAGTATAGTCAATCCCCTAGAGAATTCCCTGTAAAGATGAGAAAATAAATGGGAAAAGGAGGCTTTGCAGAAATTATCTCTCTGGGTAAGCATGGTAGGCAGCAGGAGAAGTAACGGACTTAGTTTCGGGGGTGACCCACAAACCACAACATAATCGTTCAGGACTACTGATCCAATTGATCCCGTAGTTTATGCAGTGGCAAAGCTGGAACTAGATCGATATGAAGATACAGATGCAGAAGCAAGAGCAGGAGCCACATACCTTAAGACAATAACTGGAGAATATAGGCAGACTTCGGATAATGGCTACCTTATCTTATGGTTTGGTAAATATTAAGCACAGTGTGTTTCCTACGTGTGTCTCCTACCCAACCTATTCACAATGACTGTGAGATGATGGTCCTAGTGATGCTCCTGTTGGCAAGGATGCTGACTCGAATGCTGCTTCAATTGTTGAATATGTTGGCTCTCTTCTTGCTTTGATGCTCGCTCCTCGCCCTTTGGGACGAGATGCTTAACACTCCTCTACTACTGATGCTACCAATGCTTCTTCTGGTGAGGATGCTGCTTCCACTAGACCTGGATATGCTTTTGTATCTTTAATTGATGGATCTTCGATTGGCACATTCACTGGTTATAGGTAAAAGAGGTCAATTGCAATGTCTACAGCAGGCTTTTCCTTTACCTCTGCGGGATCAACTTCAACTGGAATTGGAATGAATTCTTTGACTGGATCAACTGGGTCTTCTTCATATGTGACTCGATATTTTTATGGAACTGGGTCTTAGTCTTAAACTGGTGGAAAATGAGCTCGATTTTCCCCTATATCTGTGCCCACCTTCACCTCTGTTTATGGCACCTTTGCTACCTTTGATGCGGGGTCACTCGTCAACATTGCTACTGAGTAAACAACAACTTGTTCTGAAACCCTTGCTTCTGTAGGGGGTTCAGGGTCAACCGGCGAAACCATTGGTGGTGCCCCTTCCTTTGCTCTTGGTGGTTCTAGGTCAACAAGGTAAAAGAAATATCAAACTGTTGGAATGGATTTTAGGGCCCCGAAACACAATTCAACTCGATTTGCGATTGAAACTGTGTTATAACCCTAAAATGCACCATATAGGTTTACCTAGCATTAGGCCAACTCATGCCTCTTCCTATCCAAAGCCATGCTGAAAAAATCCTCAAAAAACCACTTAAAACAAGCAACCCGCGCCCTAACTTCTCACTGGGCACGGGGGACCGCTTGTTTTCCTTCTACTGCATGCGGGTATCCGCGGGCTAACCTAATATAGCCCGCGGGTACCTAATAAAGAAAAAAATCAGGAAAGTTTCCGCTGGGACATGAGGCTTTTTGTCAATTAACTGGAACTCCCGGCCATGCATGGCTGAGAGTTCGCCTAAAACCCTAGCTCCTTCTAGCCTATAAAAGGAGGGGTAGGGGTACTATTCAAGGGGGAAAAATCATAGCAAAGAAACTCTGCCAAATTTCCAAGTCAGTTTTGTCCCAACCCTTTAGCCTTGCCTCAAGCTTTAGGAGGAATTCAAGCAGTAGCAGTTGGAGGACAAAAGAAGAGGAGGAGCCCAGGATCAGGATCAAGGAACGGTGGCATATCTAGATGATTTAGCATCATGCTCTCACAAGCGAAAAGATCATCCAAAGCACCTCCGACTAATATTCGAACGTTGTCGCTACTTCCGGATTCTCTTCAATCCCAACAAGTGCAGCTTTTGCGTCACGTCAGGACGTTTTTTGGGTTTCATCGTTTCAACAACGGGGATCATGGTTGATCCTCTTAAGGTGGAGGCAATAGTCCAGTTGCCCCCCCCACGCACAATTTTACAACTTCAAAGTCTTCAAGGTAAGGCGAACTTCTTACAATGCTTCATCGCTAACTATGCCGAAATAACCAAGGTCTTCATGCATTTACCGAAGAAATACGTTCCTTTTTTCTGGGATGAAGCCGCGCAGCACTCTTTCGATGCATTGAAACACGCCCTTACAACCGCACCTCTGCTACGGCCACCGAATTATAACAAGGATTTTCTATTATATCTGGCTGCTGTAGAGTCAACTATAGGCATGGTTTTAGTTCAAGAAGATGATTTGTTTTCGAAATACGTGATCTATTACTTGAGCCGAGGCCTCGTAGGACCAGAACTTAATTATACCCATCTCAAAAAACTTGCGTTGGTAGCAGTCCATGCTATTCAACGGTTCCATCACTATGTTTTGTTTCGTAAGACCACTGTCGTTGCCGTCGTGAATCCATTCCAGTACATGTTGATACGACGAGTCATCGGTGGAAAAATCAGTAGATGGATGGTCATCCTTCAAGATTTTGACTTGGATTTTGTTTCAGCAAAGTCCAAAAAATCACTGGTCTTCGCAGAACTTATTTCAGAACTTTCGGTTGAGTCAGGTGACGTTGTGCCTGAGGAATCGCCTATCCAGGGTGATATGTTTTTAATCGAATTGTCTAATCCCTGGTACAGAGATATACTTATATATCTCTAGAATTTGAAGTGTCCTACCTCTGCTTCTCTTGATGAGCGTCGGCGGATACGCCATCAGGCCAAGAACTATATTATCCTCAATGATACTTTGTATCGGCGAGGTGTAGATGCTATCTTGCGTCGATGCCTCACTCATGAGGAGGCCGTCATAGTGCTCAATGATTGTCATACAGGATCTTGTGGCGGTCACTTATCTGGGTTGGAAACAGCCCAAAAGATTTTAAGAGCAGGTTACTTTTGGCCCACGCTTATAAAAGATTGTATTGAGTCGGTAAAAAAGTGTCATCCGTGCCAAATCTTCTCACAGAAGATGAGGGCACATCCAGCTCCTATGTTTCATGTTATCACCGTCGGTCCCTTCACCAAGTGGGGGATTGATTACACTACTTGTAACCCCCCGTCATCCAGGGGGCACCGCTATATCATTGTGGCTGTCGACTACTTTACTAAGTGGGTCGAAGCCATGTCGACGTTCAACGATGATGGAGAGACTGCATCTCTCTTCTTATTTAACCATATTATCGCACAGTTCGGAGTCCCGAGAGAGATTGTCACTGACCATGGCAGTCACTTTCAGAATCAAATGATGATCGAGTTGATGTCAAAGCTTAGGTTACGACAGGAACACTCATCACCCTACTACCCCCAAGCCAATGGGCAAGTGGAAGCTGTTAACAAAACACTTAAGACAATGCTACAGCAAACCATCAACTCAGCCAAGTCAAACTGGCATTTGATGTTATACTCGGCATTATGGGCGTATCGAACATCCGTTAATACTGCAACCGGTTTCTCACCTTTCCAACTCGTTTACGGGCTGGAGGCAGTCTTGCCCATTGAATGTCAAATTCCATCTCTGAAACTGGCAGTACAGTTACTACCAGACACTTCTCCGCTAGAAGAACGGTTAGTACACCTTGAGCAACTTGATGAGCAGCGTTGCGATGCGGCCTTGGCCAACAAGGCTCATAAGAATAGAGTTAAGTGTCAATATGATAGGTTCGTTCATCCTCGGGTTTTCTCTGAGGGCGACCTTGTCCTGGTTTACGACCAAGATAAGGACCCGCTGGGGGCAGGAAAGTTCAAACCCATGTGGTTCAGACCCTTCATTGTTAAGGAGGTGTTAAATAAGGGCGCTTATCGTCTGGTCAATTTTGAAGGGAATGCTTTGGCAGAGCCTAGAAATGGGCTCTACCTCGAGAAGTACTACTCATAGGGTCACTGTGGGTAACTTTTTGTAACATATGTATAGTCTTTGTGCTATTACTTTCTTTCGTTTCTTTTGAAAAGCGTGTCATGGAAATGTCATTAATGTTATCTTTCGTCACTATGGCAGATGTCAAGTGAGTCCGAGGTGTTCATTGGGTATGCGGACGGTGCTAGTCGACACACGCGGAGGCTTGCCTCCGCAGCTTGGGTAATCTTCACACCACAAGGTCAGTTGTTATCTTCCGGAGGGATATGCTTAGGAGACACCACAAACAATGTTGTTGAGTATAGCGCAGTTATTGAGTTGCTTCATGACGCTTTGTCATTGGGTATCTCTCGTCTCCGGGTCTATCTAGACACTCAACTGGTTGTGTCGCAGCTAAACAGAATATACCGTGTGAACGATCCTACTTTACACCGAAGATTCCTTAGGGTACGTCTCTTGGAACGCAACTTTGATTATATTACATATTTTCATGTTCCTAGGAGTCTAAATCAAATCACAGATACTCCAGCCAATCACATTTTAGATTGGCATCTCGCCCACACATAAAGAAGATCATGATCAAACACATGTAAAAACATTTTTGTACACAAAATCCATAAAGACACATAAAAGAAATAAAAATCATATATATACATCATAAAAATTCTCAGAGTACACAGATGGGCGCAAGCGCCTCAAAAAGTGGGAGCCATAATGAGTCACTAGGGTTTATGCCATCAAAAAACATAATACATATGAGTGCTCGAAGCACTTAAACAGTCTACAAGTCGGCTCAGAGCTGGTGGGCCCTATTATAGTCATGTACAGCCCGACCCAAACGCCTAAATAATCAGACCCAACTCCGAGGTAATCCCACCATATAAGTCTGCATGGAAGGTGGCATGTCCTCTATATCGATCATCGAGACTGTACGGGTGAGCTCAGTGAAATTCTGCTCAATCCGTACAAGGGCCCTCTCAGCCTCTGCTGGAGTAGGGTTCCCTGCTGCTGCTCCCCTGGTAGCGGCAGCTGAGGTCTCTGGTCGGGGACGGTGCCTGTTCCGCGCAAAGTTGACAGGCCGCACAGGTCCAACATCTGCAAAGCAACACAAAGTTCACCCATCAAAAACTCTGTTATCCAAAAAACATGATATATATCTAAAAACATATACAAACAAAAAACACAGTATAGGTGGAGACTTACCTATCTCCCCTCTCTCCTCACCGGGAGGCACTGGCATCTCTGGATCTCTGGAGAAGTCAATCCCCGCATATGGGTAGTCCTCAATCATAGGGACCTGCCGCGACAACCATGCAAAGAAGTCATCATTGAAGGTCTCTACGGTCCTTCCGCCACCCTGTCGCAGCAGCAAAGCTGCCCATCTACATACCGTAGGGAACATAGCCAGATGTCCTCGCACTGTCATCCGAGGACTGAAACATGGAACTCTCTCGAAGAAAAATGAGCAAAATATAGTCCCGAACCCGAAGTTCCTATGTTCCCGCTGATGGCAATCTGTCAATTGCCTCTTCATCACCTCGAGCAATGTGGTGCTCCAGTCAAAAATCTGTGCATTCATGCACTAAATGGCACAATTCATCTGTGCGTGCGTCACCTGATGCACGGCAGTTGAGCCGGTAATTCGCCCAATGAGCGACAAAATGGTCTGCAGAGTCAGGCTGGTGACACTCCCAACCGGTATCCAGGAAGTCCTTCGGTTAGTCCCAGCCACGCAGTACTCGGCTATCAGCTCCGAGACCTTTCTCTCTCCTGTAGGAAAAGTATGCAGGTTGACGGATTCCCCTCTCCTCGAGAGGCTCGTCAAAAAATATATGTCTTCTGTGGTGGGCGTCAAATATTTCCCCTCAATCATAAAGGCATCGGCATCAGGGTGCCAGTAGTCAACCAGGGCATTCAGCAGCCTTGGTTGTGCATGCATGAACGGACATAAAAAGAACTTGACGAGTCCACACTGTGTCAGCGCGGCCATCACATTTGGATCAATAGCTATCGCCTCGTTGGCAGCCTCATGCTCTCTCTCTCTCCAGTGCACATACATCCTGCAAAACCAAAAAAAAATGGGAGAGATTAAAACCTTGCACAAAATTCTTTGTTGCGCGGGGGTAACCCGCAGGCTGTAGAAGGACAGCCCACGGGTTGCTAGGGCCGACCCTTTAAAGGGCGACGACCACCCCCCCAACACACCAAAAAACGTAAATTGAAGTATTGAAATACAAGATGAGGGAGTTTGTACTTACTTGGTCCGAGCGGAAGTCTGTTTGGTCCACTGTAGCTCCCGGAATCACGATCTGTAGCAAAGAGGGTCTTTTGGCTCCAGAGTCAAATTCCAAATTAGCAATGGTGATAATGAGCTGCCAGCTTCTATTTATAGACTTTTTTGCCTCTTTTTGTCACCCGTTTGGCCCCTTTTATCAGTTTCTTTATACCAAAAACCATTTTGGGTGGTTCCGGAGTGTTATAGAATGAATTTGATCAGGTATCGGGACCTGAGCATATAGATTTCATCCCCATTGTTGCATATCGTTGCCTTTTGTTTCTCAAATCTAGGACCGACCCCACCCGGTTGTGATGCGGAACCGTCATTTCTGCTCTAGAAGCGTTACAACTTGGTGGTAGAGCTTACCAAAACATGGATGCCCTAGGTAGTTCCTGGTTGCATTATGGTGTCCATGCTGTTTCTGACAGCATAGTAGGCTCGGGAGTCCATATAGTCTTTCCTGAATATGAGTTTGAGCCTCATTTGCATGGGTATTTTTTACTCTTTGTCTTACCCTCCGGACTCCCATACACATAACGGGTCTCCTTTTAAGCCCTTTTCAGACCCTTTAAACATGAAAATATTGCCGAGCGATCTTGTGACCCGTCACGCTCATTAAACTGAAATTTGAAGTCACGTCTGTCCGGCGGTGGTTTACCCCTTTTTTGGTCCGGACGGTTAACTGTACAAATAAAGGAACGCTCTATTGAATTTCCATTCTTTAGAAGAGTATCCTCAGGTATAATTTTATTCCTTTTTCGGGCCTGAGGGACTAAATCTACGAAAAAGAAACCCCCCCCCCCGGAGTCCATAGTT
>JASDQU010099833.1:235945-266939 GCA_032191745.1 Picea mariana
TTTCAGTCGTCCTATTTTAATGGGAAATTAATTAAATTGTGAAAATAAAAGTTTATTTAAAAACTTTTATTAAAAAGGGAAAGAAACAGTTGAGACAGTTCCTGTAACCATCAATGAAGACAATAAATGGACAAAAAAAAGAGAGTAAATACATGAGATACCATCATAGTAAGTTTACGTTGTTCACATCTTTCTTTCTTTATCGGTTTCTTCATCTAGTTATTCCACCTCTTTCACTAGAAAGGTTTAACCAAAATGTGATAACTTCTCAATTTCTTCTTTCCAAGTCTTGTTGTTCTACTTTCGCTCGCCATCCTCTTTCTACAAGATTATTTCTTGTATTTATTTTCTTTATGGTCCGCAGGAGCCCCAATCCTAGTCCTTAGGACAAACACATTTTAATTTTTTTTTAAAAATGTAACAACCTATATATTTTTTAAAAATTTCAAGAGAGCTACTTCGAGAACAATCTTGAATGTACTTTGTAACCCTGAGTTTTGAATATAAATTATTTGAGGTTGATTTATCATTATCTTTATTTGATCTTCCCATGTTCACTCTGTTAAATTTCTCTTATGCATGCGAACCATCTTCTTATTATTTTTATGTGATAAAAAATCTTTAGTTTAACTATGATGGATGTGAGGAAATTTTGTTTACTTTGTTAAATGTGTGAAATGTGTAATTCCTGGTCATTTCTCAGGAACTTGTTTTAAAATAAAAACAAAATATTTTCTTCCTTGTTATTTTATATTTCCTTGATTACCACGACGAACTTCTACAAAGTCCCACATTTTGAAAATCTAGAGTCCCAAGAAAATACGAAGTAAAGAGGAGTACCACCTCCATAAAAACGTAGGGGGATTTATATCCTCGTGAGTTTGTCGTTTCGGTCTTAACGGATTTAAGTGTCAACAATTAATTTGTTGTTTGTAGGAAGAAGGAAATTTGCAGTTGTAGATGAAAGTGAATGTACCGGGCTAAGAAGGAGATATGAACATCAACAAAAGAAGATGCAATAGAAAGATGATGTGAAAGAAAATGAATTTATAGAGATTACAACAATTGTAAATTAGAAAGGATGTAGAATTAGAAGTTGAAGAGGATGAAGACGTCCGAAGAGAAATCTTGAGTAGAAGAAGATTCCATGAATATAAGTGATCTGGGAGGAAGCATGAGTGAAGCTGCCAAGTTGAATATGGACAAAATTATGGTCATAGAGAAAGAGGAAGTTGATGTGTTGATGGGTCCTAGATCCCTTTAGTTCAACAACAGAAACCAAACCTACCACCGAGGCCCAATTAGACTATGCAACATTTAATAGTGGAATGGTTCTCTAGATGTTGCGATCCGACCAATTAATAGATGGGCTTTACATTTTCTTGCGAAGGCGTCTCCTTCAGTTTGGAATTTCTCTTTTTGTATTTTCGCTTAGGTGGGACTGATATAAGATGAAGCCAGTATAAACAAACTTGGCAAAAAAATGGGAAAAGGTTCTAAATACTGGAGAAGAGGTTGAGCTTGGGATAACCCATTGCTCAAGCATGCAAACATCGATCATCTACCACATGCCTAGTACTAATACGTTAACCGTGTGAGTATTTTTATTTCTGGTTGAGATATTTATTAGCAGAAGAAAACACGCATGTGATAAGATAACGGCAAGCAAAATAATTCACCTAATCATAATCATCCATCACATAATAACACAACAATTCATCTTCATCATTTAAAGAAAATAACTGTAAAAACATTACATCAGATAACTTATCAATAGATTTAATATCTCTTACTTGTTACAACATACATTCATGAGACGAGATAGGAAATAGTTCTTCTCCACATTCGATCATACACACATTTGATGAAAACACAACTTTCTCTTTGGTCCAGAAGGAATTCTCAATTAAAGGCAACTCCAAAATAATTCTTAACAAAACCATAAATGAGAGTTTCTTGCAACAACCATCGACCTTTAACTAATTGGTTGATGCTCTTATTTATAATGTAAAATTAACTAAAAATAATGGCTAAAGTGAAATTAAGTAAAACAAAATTCACCACGTGGCATTATCTCCTAACAGTTTTCTAACATTCATCTCAAAATATCACTTAAAAGGGTGACTCTTCTCATACTCTGACCAACTAATGAACAACTCCTCACAGGTGTTGGCGTATGGGAATCTGTGTTGTTCCATCAGGGCTACATAAATCTCTCTGATATTTATTGCATGTGCCTGATATTTAACTAGACTGACACTCAACTATTGCAGTATAGCCCGAGCTTTGATCGGATGTTCTGTAAATTGTCGCACCTAACCTGGCACTATGTCCGTCACCTTTGCTATTCTCTCGGCCCATTATGCATCTTGCTTGGTGTGCAATTCAACTATGTCGTGCAAGTCAACAAAGTCATCGGGTGTGCCGAACTTGGGAAGTCTGATATCTTTCATCACCCGATTAATCTTAATCCAGTGTTTCTCATAGAAGCTTACAACAAAATCGGTGTTCAGTCGCTCAGTCGGGTCTCTGAGCTTGTAGTAATTATGCACCTCCATCAGAAGGAAACCCCCGACACACTTGCCATTGTCGTCATTAATCAAGCATCTTTGTGCATCTGTGTGGTTGATAAGCCACTTCAGGAGCTCTATGCAGGGGAAAAATGGATTTTTGCTCGCTACCATGTGTAGGTACGATCTTCGGATATTGGGAAAGACTTCATCGTTGAGCTTCCTCATATCGGGATCGCTGAGGGGAGTATATTCGGGAAATTCTTCCTTCTTGATCTTCTTGAAAAATTCTCCCCATTGTGGGAGTACTGCCTTGGTTCCTATGCTTTCCTTTGTGTCCCCAAAGGCCGAAGGGTGAGTGAAAATCTTCTTGGTGGATGTCCTTATATACCGCATAAGCCTGTTTATCAATAGAAGGATAATTAAGTTCATATCCTTGGATATTAGTTCTCATGAATGACACCAGAGCCTTGTTCTTTTCATCATCCTTCTAAGTCAAGACTGCAGCTAACGATTGGTCGGAGGCGAAAGTATAGAGAAAGAAATATCTATTAAAATCGAGACTTCGTAACGCGGGGGATTAAGATATAGAAATTTTAATATTGTTGAAAGCATTCTTTCGTTCATCGTCCCACTTAAATTCAACATCTTTGTGGATCATTTTTTGTAGTGGTCTGACAGTCTCGATGAAATCAAGTGTGAATTTTCTTACAAAGTTGATTTTCCCAAAGAAGGATTGCATTGTATTTTTTTTGTGAGGTAATGAAATTTGAGTTATAGATTTGATTCGCTCAGGGTCTATGTGAATGCCAGCTTGGGATATAATATGACCTAATATCTTTCCTTCTTCCACACCAAATATAGTCTTCTTAGGGTTTAAAGATATATTGTATTTTCTACACCTTTCGAAAATCTGGGTTAAGTGTTGGATGTGCTCCTCACTGTTCTTTGAATACACAGTTACTTCGTCCAGATACACTACCACACACTTGTTGATCAGCCCTCGAAACACTACATCCATTTCCCTTTGGAAGGTTTCCCCTGCGTTGATTAACCCAAAGGGCATGCGTTTGTAAGTGAAAGTTCCCCACTTGGTTCGGAAGGTAGTTTTCAAACGGTCTTCCTCAGAAACCAGAACTTGATTGTAACCTGAGAAACCATCTAGAGAGAGAAAATATCAGACCTGGACACAGTCTGCAATAGTTGCTCCATCAGTGGGACTGGGTAGTTGTCCTTTTCTGAAGCTCTGTTGAGGTTCCTAAAATCTACGCATAAGCAGATTTCTCTAGACTTTTTCCTCACAGGAACCAAATTTTATACCCACGCAGAGTGTCTAACCAAAAAGATAATTTTGGCATCTAAAAGTTTCTTCAACCCCTGACACATTAGAGGTTCCAGGGATGGGTGATACTTTAAGAGATTCTGTTGGAAGAGTTTCCTTCAGGATTTAACGAGATAGTGTGTTGAATGATGTGGGTATCATAAGTTTTCAGATCTCGGTAGGACCATGAAAATACATCTTGATATTGTCTAAGTAGTTTGAGATAAGCCTTCCTTTCCTCTTTAGATATAGTCTTGCCGAGATTTATATTCCTTAGGTTTTTCGAGGTTCCGAGATTTATAGTTTCATGCATGGGACAAGAACTACCGGTCTTCGTGTTTTTAGGCCCCTTAAACCATTCTTTCAGATCAAAAAGATTTTCTAGATTTGCTATCCCTTTCGGGATTGTGTGAGACTTCGATTTGTCAGTTGGTTGAACTATCTGAGGATCGTTGTGATATTGAAAGCTTCAAAATTCTCTATTAACCTATGCACTTCTTGTTGATAATTCTTTAGGTGCAAGGATTTGCAATGTATA
The DNA here is from genome assembly GCA_032191745.1 of Picea mariana. NCBI lineage: Eukaryota > Viridiplantae > Streptophyta > Pinopsida > Pinales > Pinaceae > Picea > Picea mariana. Next base: position 240,315 of record JASDQU010099833.1, read on the forward strand.
GTATTCCTTGTTTAATGATAATCTCAGAATCTCCGAAAACCTTCAATTCTTTGACATTTAAGTCTATGGCTTTATTTAACCCTTGTACTAGAGCTTCATACTCAGCGGTGTTGTTTGTGCATTCAAATTCCAGTCTATAGGACAGGAAATGACATTCACCCTTTGGATCAATGAGGATGCACCCTACCCCAGATCCTTCCTATGATTTAGATCCATCAAAGTATATGGTCCAAATTTGTCAGCGAAAATTATCCATTTCTTCCTTCATATTACTTTATTGCTCTCCTATCTTTTGTCCGGTGATTGCTAGCACAAGTTCTTGATAGAAGAGGGTTTCCTCTGAAAGTATCGANGACATTTAAGTCTATGGATTTATTTAACCCTTGTACTAGAGCTTCATACTCAGCGGTGTTGTTTGTGCATTCAAATTCCAGTCTATAGGAAAGGAAATGACATTCACCCTTTGGATCAATGAGGATGCACCCTACCCCAGATCCTTCCTATGATTTAGATCCATCAAAGTATATGGTCCAAATCTGTCAGCGAAAATTATCCGTTTCTTCCTTCATATTACTTTATTGCTCTCCTATCTTTTGTCCGGTGATTGCTAGCACAAGTTCTTGATAGAAGAGGGTTTCCTCTGAAAGTATCGAGATTTCTCTTGGAAGACCATTTCATAATTTCGAGTGAGAGGGAGATCAGATGAGAGAGTGGAGAAGTTCCCAAAGTAGGAATCACAGGAATAATTTCCTAGCACAGGGAAATCCGTCGATGAGGGTTTGTTCAAGGTTTCTACGTCAGCGAAAGTATGTTTCATATACCTTTCCCTATCAATTCTGATCATATTTTTGTATCCCTTCAGTGGTAGCCAAAGGTGTGCCCAATATATACTAAAGTATTCGTTTAACTTCTCAGACCAATCTCGGCTTAATAGTAACCCATAAGCTTACGGGATATCTACTACAATGATGTCAATTACTTGAACAAACTTAGGATGTGTCGCTATTATGATCATTACATCTTTGATTTCTCTGATGACTTTGACCTGGGTTCTGTCTAGTTGTATGACATGTTTATCGCTTTTGAGAGGAACAACATTTAATTTTTTGCAAATAGAAAAAAGCATAACATTGAAAGATGCTCCTGAATTGACTAAACAATTATGGAGGTTCCTGTTGAAAACTTCAAATGTTAAAAGGAACGGTGGGACAAATTTTTTTCACTTCTTATCTTCCGAGCAGGCATTCACAATTGGTTTATTTACTAGATCCATGGGAGTTAGATTTCTTTCTTGTTCATTGCTTCTCGTAGGGTTTTCTACTGATTTCAAAGCTTGTAGCAGAAAGTCCTTTTGCTGAGGGATTTTACATATGTCCATAACTGATATATTAGCCTTCAACTTCTTCAAGTATCCAACTATGCTGTAATCCAGTTTGGGCAATTCTCAGGTATGGATTCTTATAAGGTTCTTACGGGGAGAAAAATGTGCTTTTGGGTGATCGGGAGTTGACCTCCCCCCCGATGTTTGGGTAGTAGTAGGATATTTGAAAACAGGTGGATGCTTACATCGCATTTGCACCACCGATACCTCTGCGGCTGGCTCTTGAAACTCAAATAATTCGTCCGAAGGAATGATTAGGTCAGGATCCCATATCAKCATGGTTGTATCTTCGGGTGGATCTATCGCTTCCTGATCAGAAACATTCATAACTGAAYTGCTTCATTGTTCGGTCAGGGAGACTTCATTTAGAAACCGATTCKCCATCAAAATCATGGCATGCACCCATTGAGGGAAGTCTCTTTCGGAGTGGTTTTCCTGCTGATAAGTACAGAAAGAATAAGATGCTACCTTTCCCAGATCAATATTTAAGTTAGTTGGGGGAGGTTCAATTTCTTTGAATGATGGGTTTCTTTTAAAGAAAGGCTTATAGGGCCTTTGGMCTTAGTTTCCTTCCCCTKCATTTCTCTTCATGTTTATGATCTCATTTGATAATTTCATAACCATGCGTTGTAGGTCTTCTATATCTCCATTACCCTTTTTGTGATCTTGTTTTGCTTGTTTCCCTGGCGTTCTAGTCTAAAGGAGTCCTCTCCTGGGAGGAGTTTGGACTTCTTTTTTAACTAATGAGACTTGGCCTTCCTTACATCCCTTCATTTGGAACTCTATCATTTTGGCTTCTTCAAAATTCTCAGCCAGGGTTCGTTTGGAAACTCTCTTCACAGACATGGAAATAGAAGCTGGGAGGGCGTTAGCATATACTTCAATTTGCAACTCCTGAGTTGGTTTAGCTTCAGGTTGGAATTTTCTCAAAATAGTTGTGAATATTTGATTGAAATATTTAACCTTCTCTTTTGAACTCATGGTGGCGGTGAACAATTCAACCATCAAAGTTCTTGTAGTGGTTTCTTCGGCAAATTTATAAAGAAAAATCTTCTAAAACTTTGTCCAACTGGCTATGGATCCTATAGGTAGGTTAAAATACCATGTGGAGGCTGAGTTATCAAAAGTGTAGGGGAACATCCTGCAAACTACGTCTTCATGTTGGACATTTATCAGTCTGATAGCCAGTATGAATTTCTTTATATGGTCTTCAGGCAATCCTGAGGTTTCAAGGTCGAATTTAGGGAGTAGATTCTCGAGGTGTTGGGGAAGGTTATGTATTCACCTAGGGATGGCCAAAGAATCTCTGGCCAACCAAGGTTTATTGTTTTGTGGTGGGTTTCCCCTTTATTCATCATGTTCATTGTGATCTTCCATGTCTTCGAATTCTGAGTTAAACTCCTCTTCTGAAAAATCATCTGGTTCAGAGACGTTGTTGACTGGTGTTTCGGGGATCAGATTAAGAGGATGTTCGATTTCGATGATTGCGAAATCTATTAGGTCTTCTACTGTGTGCATGAAAACCTGGTTAGGAGTGTCGACCACTGGTCTGCTTTTGTGTTTGTCTTCGAGGAAGTATTAGAGCTAAAGACAACGCATCGATCTATCGGGCGTATGCTCTTTAGATTCTTATGAATTGATTTAATTCCTTGTGAGGGAGAGTGTAAGGTATGTCGGGGAAAAATCATTTTTCCTCAGGCTGGGGTGAGTTACTCATTTCAGGAGTACTCAGTGTGTGTGGGCTGTCTTGGGAATGACTAGCCATGCATGTGGGTTGTTTTGAATCTGCAGGCTATTTGAAATATTATGTGGAATATGTATTCAACCATTCATTCTCAGGCCCTCCTTCTAGCGCCAATTCTGCTACTGGGTCCTAGATCCCTTTAGTTCAACAACATGAACCAAACCTACCACTGAGGCCCAATTAGACTCTGCAACGTTTAATAGTGAAATGGTTCTCCAGATCTTGCGATTCGACAATTAATCGATGGGCTTTACGTTTTCTTGTGAAGGCATCTCCTTTAGTTTGGACTTTCTCTTTTTTTATTTTCTCTTGGATGGGACCGATATAAGATGGAAGCCGGTATTGTTGAAGGAAAATCTTCCTGTGGACAGGTAGATCTCCTCAAAGAGCTAGACTCTTAACTCTAAGACAGAAAGTGATTATCATGGTCACTGACTTCCTTTTAGGTCTACACAAACTAATGCATGAAGAGGAAGGAGGAAAGACGTACCTTTTACCAATGTTTGTCCCTGCACGGTCCGAGTTGAAATCCAATATTGAGCTCCTCGATAAGCCCTGTAGACAAGCAAAGTACAACCACTTCCTATTCTATTGTGATTAGTTCGAAGTAGACCTATCTACTTAGAGACAAATTCATGTAATGTCAAACACAAATTAGAAAGAAACAGGCCAAGCATATTACATTAATGAGGACAAAAACGTTACTTACAACCATATATGGAATGTAACAGTTTTGTCAAGTTCTCCTTGCCTAACCCTTGCTCAAAAGCTCTACGATCGGAATGAAGATAGCTTCGCTGATTAGCTTCCACTTCACTGTGTGTTTCCTATGAGATCATAGGTTTCATGCTTCTCATCCCTTATCCAAATATCACTTATGAGATCATAAGTTTGGTATGATTCTTCATCCAGATCCCCCTTTCACCATGAGAAAGATTGCTTATATAGCCTTGGAGAGGCTCAACAACTTGAGATATCTTTGGGGTGAGTTGAGGATTTTCCTCCTTAAGTTAGGAATCTTCCCTAAGATCATGGCTTGAATAGGGATTCGAATCCAACTTCCTTCCAACATTGAAAGATCTTTCCCCCGTTCATCTCAACAAACCAACTGCTACCCAGAATAGGTAGCGCTCCCTCAAAAGGGCCATCAGAGCGTTATAGCGCTCCCAAATAGTCTTTAGGGGGCGCCAACACTCCTGAGAGTAGGAGAATTCCTTCAAAAGGGCTGATACAGTGTTATAACGCTCCCAGATCGATTATAGGGGAGCGCCAACACTCCTGAGAGAGGTATAGGGGAGCGCTCTCCTCCAGAAACTTAGTTTTTTGGATTCTTTCAGATGGCAAGAGGTTCATAAGCCCAGTTAACCATTCCTCCTCTTCCAAATCAAGTGTTTGATGTGTGTCAAGTGTCCTTCTCATGTTGTTATAGGCACGACATAGGCATCATGGCAGTATGCTTTCCTTGACACTTGCGACACTTGTGAGCAAAATGCGACACTTGCGACACTTGTAATGACGACACTTGCGACACTATCGAAGTGAGTAATTTCGATGTGTAACAAGTATAAACCAACTTGGCAACAAAACAAGAAAAGGTTCTAAATACTGAAGAAGAGGATGAGCTTGGGATAACCCATTGCTCAAGCATGCAAACAACGATCGTCTACCACCAACCTAGTACTAATACGTTAACCGTGTGAGTATTCTGATTTCTGGATGAGATACTTATTACCAGAAGAAAACACGCATGCGATATGATAATGGAATGAAAAATAATTCACCTACTCATAATCATCCATCACATAATAGCACAACAATTCATCTTCATCATTTAAAGAAAATAACTGTAAAAGAATTGCATCATATAACTTATCAATAGATTTAATAGCTCTTACTTGTTACAACATACATTCATGAGATGATATAGGAAATAGTTCTTCTCCACATCCAATCATACACACATTTTATGAAAACCCAACTTTGTCTCTGGTCCAGAAGGACTTCTCAATTAAAGGCAACTCCAAAATAATTCTTAACAAAACCAGAAATGAGAGTTTCTGGCAACAACCATCGACCTTTAACTAATCGATCAATGCTCTTATTTATAACATAAAATTAACTAAAAATAACGGCTAAAGTGAAATTAAGTAAAGAAAAAATTCGCCACATGGTGTTATCTCCTAACAGTTTTCGAATAGTCATCTCAAAATATCACTTGAAAGGGTGACTCTTCTCATACTCCGACCAACTAATGAACAACTCCTCGCAGGAGTTGGCCTATGGGAATTTGTGTTGTTCCATTTGGGATGCATAGATATCTCTGATCTTTATTTCATGTGCCCAATATTTAACTAGACTAGCACTCAATTGTTGTAGTGTAGCCTGAGCTTTGATCAGATGTTCCATAAATTGTCGCACCTGACCTGGCGCTATGTCTGTCACCTTTTTTATTCTTTCGGCCCATGATGTATCTTTATTGGTGTGTGATTCGACTATGTTGTGCAAGTCGAAAAAGTCATCAGGTGTGCCGAACTCTGGAAGTCTGATATCTTTCATCACCGGATTGATCTTAATCCAGTGTTTCTCATAGAAGCTTACAACAAAATTTGTGTTCAGTCGCTCATCCGGGCCTCTGAGTTTGTAGTAATTCTGCACCTCCACCGGAAGGAAAACCCCAACACACTCGCCATTGTAGTCATTAATCAAGCATCTTTTTGCGTCTGTGTGGTTGATAAGCCACTTCAGGAGTTCTATGGAGGGGAAAAATGGAGTTCTGCTCGCTACCATGTGCAAGTACGATCTTCGGATATTGGGAAATACTTTATCGTCAAGCTTCCTCATATCAGGGCCATTGTGCGGAGTATATTCCGGAAATTCTTCTCGCTTGATCTTCTTGAAAAGTTCTCCCCATTGTGGGAGTACTTCCTTGGTCCCTACACTTGCCTCTGTGTCCCCAAAGGCCGGAGGCTGAGTGAAAATCTTCTTGGTGGATGTCCTGATGACTGGTTCTGGCCTTGGAGTGAATTATAATTGCTTTGCTGGCCCTAGGGATGAGTCTTCTCCTACTTCTGGTTCTCTCAGCTTGGGTGCCCTTGACGATCGCCTAGTACTTGGTTTCTTTGGAGGAATTTTTCCTGCGACCGAAATCAATCCTTTAGGCATGCGTACAGGGTAACACCGGCTAAACAAAATTTATGAAGTGAAGCATAAAAAATCCACAAACTGGTACATAACTATAACACTTGTTGAACATGTTGTTTAATACTCACAGGACCTTGGAATCTTTTCTCGAATTGCTCATCTCCCTCCTCTTGATTCTTTGAGCTCCTTTACGCATGATGATATTGTTTACGAACAACTCTAAAGAATTTAAATGGGGGAGAAACTATCGTGTCATGTCAACCAATTAACTTGGGTTATGAGTGAAAATCAAATGAAATCTACCACCGAATATCTACAATTCAATTCATCATGGGTTGGCGGAGGAGGCACAGAGGATGGTGTGAATCTATCTATAATTTCAAACGGCTGATTTGATCTGCACACGAAGTAATAACTATTGTGATATTTAGAATTAATTATCTCTTTAATGCTTTGAATCTAACGTATCTTTGCGCTAAAACGTCCCATCATGTCATTTTCTTAATGGGAAGATTGGAGATCAACGATGTATGGTGAATTTTTTCTCTTGTATCCTCCTATGAAAAAATTCCAACGCCAATTCAATTTCGTCGTACTATGATGACGTGGCAAAACTGACTCGGGGTGTGACTTGGGCCTCGAGAATCGATAACGACTTAGGCGAAAACTAGATCGTATGTCTATCCAATATAGAAAAGATATGTGGCAAATGAGGACATATGGTTTGTTCGTGTACATCAATCGGAGTCGGGGTTTTCAACAATATGCTCGTGTCAAAATAAACCTAGGATTGCCGATGCCAAAAATGTATCGGGGGTTAGCGATCGGGGAAAAACTTATTATGTTTTCTACGGAAACTCTCTGATATCGAAATTCTTCGGGGATCGACTATCGGCGATATCCTTATGTAATGCTTGCCGCAAACGAAATATTCCTTTTCCTAACACCGATGAAGATTGGTGCTCAACGACTATGGTTTTCTCGAGTGATTTCCTTTCATCTTTAATTCTTCCCGATGCCGAATTTTTTGAGCGCGTCGGGGAAATGTTTTGGCTGTCGATTCTTTATTTAAATGTTAGTATTTTAAGTTATGTTTTTTCACATGTTCAAGCAAACTTTGAGAGACTTAAATGAGATTAAAAAATGATAAGCGAAGGCAACATTTTTCATAATGAAGTCAACTTAGACTGCGTAAAAGATCAATTGGTACCCAAAAAGTAAAATTTGACATAGACTTTTTTAGGGTGTGTTGAGTGCTCAACAAATGGCAACTTACTGGGTGAAAGCAGAATCTTCGTTCCTCCTTCAGGCTCGGGTGATGCGAAATCAGGTGGAGAACTTAACTGGTTTTAAATCAGAGCCTCTTTTACCCTTGCATTTGAAATTCTCCGGTTGATTCTTTCGGGTCTACTTGTGGGGTTTTTAACCTTTATTCCACCTTCGTTTCTTGTAACCTTGTCTCATGCCCTCTTTTACGAAAGTCTAGTAAATCATTCATTGGTATGAAGCCTTTGATTAACTTTACTCACTTGCTATGGTGTTTCTCCACTGCCAGTGAGCATCCATAGCCCCGACGGAGTCACCTCGACATCAAAGACCTTGCTCCACTGCCAGCAAGCGTCCATAGCCCCAACAGAGTCACCTCGACATCACATACCTTGATTTTCTACCAGTGAGCGTCCATAGCCCCAACATAGATATCTGCATACCCTCTCCTGCTGTTTACTCATTTGATAAAGTCAATTTGTTTCGTTAGAATTCCTTGAGCGAGTGGGTGAGGATGACGTCTGTTTATTTTTCAAAATGAGATGGTTAAGGTGAATCTTTAGCTAGCTTTGTCTTCGGGGTTCATGCATTACTTTTCATCTTACCAACTTTCCCTTAAGGTCTTACCAAACCACTAAGAAGACACTTCTGACATTTCTCCAAAGTTGTTCATCTGCGCAGGTTAGATATAGGACCCCTTGAAACAACCACATGTTCCTCAACGCTTCTTGTGTTGTCTGTAAGCGATGAGTTAGAAACAGATTTATCTATGTCACATGATTTGAGGTCAACCATTGTCTTGCTAAACACAATCTTCAAAAGCGCAAATAGCGAAAAAAAATAAAAAAAAACACATTTCGCAATTGACCTAGCTAAAAGAAAAATCATGAAAATACGCACACAAAACAATATATATATATATATATATATATATATATATATATATATATATATATATATATATATATATATATATATAGGGATTGGCCATTTACTAGGAGCGCGTCAGGTTCCCCCCTCAGATTCTGTAATCGATAAGTTTCTTCCCCAATCTTCTCGGCCACCTGAAAAGGTCCGAGCCATAGATTCTGAAACTTAGATTGTTTGCCTTTAGGATCATTTGCTCTGTCGCAATTTAGGACTAAGTCTCCTACTTCAAAGTTCTTCTCCTTAGCCTTATGCTTATCAAACCACCTTTTAACTATTTGATGATGAGATATGAACTTTGACTTAGCACTTTCCCTTTCTTCTTCCAGCATAAGCAAAGTGTCAATCCTTTGTTGTATGACTGATGAAGGTTGTCCCCTAAAATCTTGGGCAAGTTGGAGAGATGGAAGATAAATCTCGTTCGGGAGAATGGATTCATGTCCATATACCAGAAAGTACGGGGAATTCCCTATAGCTTCCTTGGGTGTGACCCTATCTGCCTATAAAGCGTTGTGCAGTAGATTATGCCAATTTCTTTGGTTGTCCACAACCATTTTCTTCAATATCCTTACTAGGTTCTTATTAGTTCACTCTGCCACTCTGTTTCCCTGTGGGTAATAATTTGCAGAGTATAGAATTATGATTCCTTTGTCTAGGGAGAACTCTGTCAATAAGGTGGAAGAAAAATAAGTTGCATTATCGAAAACTAGGACAGAAGGGACATCGAACCTTGTGATTTGTTGTTGTTCTATGAATTGAATTACTACCTTCTCGTTTACATGAGTCACGGGGATGGCCTTTGCCCATTTTGTGAAATAATCGATGGCAGTAAGTATGTACTTATGATTTTTTGAGGAGCTTGGTGTAATTTCTCCTATGATATCTAACCCCCGTTGCTCAAAAGGCCTAGAAACAATCACTGGTTGGAGTGGGACTACCACTCTCTTCTCCCTCCCGACGCTTATTTGGCAGGTCTTACAGTTCCTAGCATATGTGTGAGAATCCTTGAATAAAGTGGGCCAGTAATAGCCAACTCTCAGTATCTTATGAGCGGTGGTGTTCCCTGCAAAATGTCCACCAGCAGGGCCATCATGGAGCTCCTTCAAAAATTTGTCCCCATATTCATGTTTGAGACATCTTAAAAGTACCCCATCATAATTAATCTGGAAGAGTATTGAATTTATGAGGCGATATTGTGCATATTTTAACTTGAGAGCTCTCATTTCCCTAGGGTTGAGATTTTATGGGCAAGTCCCATGGTGCAGAAGATAAGTTAAATTATCATACCAAGACTCTTTCCCTGGGGAGATGTATGAAGCTTCACCACACCATAGTTCCATTTCATTCTCCCATCCAGAATCTTCTTTTACTTGGTCCTGGGCTTCAGCTGCAAGTTTGACAACCCTTGCCCTTTCACTAGTTTGGCAGGTTTTATATCTAGATCAAATTCTTGGACTACTTCCATCTAGTTCCCTCTTCTTTCCCCCATCTCTTGTTGAGTGAACAAGGATCGGACCGCAGGGTGAGGCACAATTACTTTGGTGTGGTTCTTGAGGATGTAAGATCTGAAGTGTTTCACTGCCTTATATACCGCATAAGCCTGTTTATCAATAGAAGGATAATTAAGTTCGTCTCCTTGGAGATTAGTTCTCATGAATGACACCAAAGCCTCCTTGTTGTCATCATCCTTCTGAGTCAATACTGCAGCTAATGATTGGTCGGAGGCAAAAGTATAGAGGAAGAAATCTCTATTAAAATCAATAATTCACAACACAGGGTCTTGAGATATAGCGGTTTTAATATTGCTAAAAACATTCTTTCGTTCATCGTCCCACTTAAATTCAACATCTTTGTGGATCATTTTTTGTAGTGGTCTGTCAGTCTCGGCGAAATCAGGTGTGAATTTTCTTACAAAGTTGATTTTCCCGAAAAAGGATTGCATTGTCTTTTTTTTGTGAGGTAACGAGATTTGAGTTAAAGATTTGACTCGCTTAGGGTCTATGTGAATGCCATCTTGGGATATAATATGACCTAATAGCTTTCTTTCTTCCACACCAAATATAGTATTCTTAGGGTTTAAAGATATACCGTATTTTCTACACCTTTCGAAAATCTAGGTTAAGTGTTGGATGTGTTCCTCTCTCTTTGAATACAAAGTTACGTTGTCTAGATACACTACCACACACTCGTTGATCAGCCCTCGAAATGTTACATCCATTTCCCTTTGGAGGGTTTCCCTTGCGTTGATTAACCCAAAGGGCATGCGCCTGTAAGCGAAAGTTCCCCACTTGGTTTGGAAGGTAGTTTTCAAACGGTCTTCCTTTGAAACTAGAACTTGGTTGTAACCCAAGAAATCATCTAGTAGAGAGAAAATCTCAGAGCCGGACACGGTCTACAAGAGTTGCTCCATCGGTGGGACTGGATAGTTGTCCTTTTCTGAAGCTATATTGAGGTTCCTAAAATATACACATAAGTGGATTTCTCCAGACTTTTTCCTCACAGGAACCAAATTTGCTACCCACGCAGAGTATATAACTTGGAAGATAATGTTGGCATCTAAGAGTTTCTTCAACTCCTGACACATGAGAGGTTCCAGGGATGGGTGATACTTTCAGAGATTCTGTTGGAAGGGTTTCACTTCAGGCTTTAACGGGATAGTGTGTTGAATAATGCAGGTATCATAAGTTTTCAAATCTCGATAGGACCATGCAAATACATCTTGATATTGTCTAAATAGTTTGAGATAAGACTTCCTTTCCGATTTAGATATAGTCTTGCCAATATTTATATTCCTTGGGTTTTCTGGGGTTCTGAGATTTATAGTTTCATGCATGGGACAGGAACTACCGGTCTTAGCGTTTTTAGGCCCCTTAAATCATTATTTCAGATCAAAAACATTTTCTAAATTAGTTATCCCTTTCGGGATCGTGCGAGACTTCTATTTTCAGTTAGTTGACCTATCTGAGGATCAGTTTCTGTCGATTGTTCCTGGAATACTTCATAGTCAATAGCCAAGTCTTTGAAATTATCTTGGTTAGTCAGAAAGTTTATGATCTGTTCATCTCCTTCAAATACCTTCGAATTAGAAATGTTGTTAGGCACCAATGGTTTGTAGAGTAGTTCCATAGTGAACCGGTTGGATTCATAATCTTCTAGGGGCGACAGTCTTGAATAAGCTATAGACAGGGAATTAGCAAGGATATTCTTTGCTCTTGGGATCGCTGTGATATTGAAATCTTCAAAATGCTCTATTAACCTATGCACTTCATGTTGATAATTCTTTAGGTGCAGGGAATTGAAATGTATAATATTCCTTACTTGTCTAACGATAATCTCAAAATCTCCAAAAACCTTCAATTCTTTGACATTTAAGTCTATGGCTTTCTTTAACCCTTGTACTATAGCTTCATACTCGACGGTGTTGTTTGTGCATTCAAATTCTATTCTACAGGACAGGAAATGACGTTTACCCTTTGGATCAATGAGGATGCACCTTGCCCTGGATCCTTCTTGTGATTTAGATCCATCAAATTATATGGTCCAAATTTGTGAGAGAAAGTTATCTGTTTCTTCATTCTTATTCCTTTCTTTCTCTCCTATCTTTTGTCTAGTTATTTCTAGCACATGTTCTTGACAGAAGAGGGTTTCCTCTGACAGTATTAGTGATTTCTCTTGGAAGACCATTTCATAATTTCAAGTGAGAGGGACATCAGATGAGAGAGGGGAGAAGTTCCTGAAGTAGGAATCGCAGGAATAATTTCCTAGCACAAGGAAATCTATCAATGAGGGTTCATTCAGGGTTTCTAGGTCAGTGACAGTATGTTTCAGATGCCTTTATCTATCAATTCTGATCATATTTTTGTATCCCTTAAGAGGTAGCCAAATGTGTGCCCAATCTGTACTAAATTATCCATTTAACTTCTCAGACCAATATCAGCTTAATAGTAACCCATAAGATTCCAGGATATCTACTACAATGATCTCAATTAATTGCACAAACTTAGGATGTGTCTCTATTCTGATCATTACATATTTGAGTTCTCCCATGAATTTGACCTGGGTTATGTTTAGTTGTATTACATGTTTATCTCTTTTGAGAGGAACAACATTTAATTTTTTGCAAATAGACAAAGGCATAACATTGGAAGATGCTCCTGAATCGACTAAACAATTGTGGAGGTTCCTATTGAAAAATTCAAACATTAAAAGGAACAGTGGTACAAAAGGTTTCCCCTTCTTATCTTCCGAGCATGCGTTCATAGTTAGTTTATTTACCAGATCTGTGGGAGTTAGATTTGTTTCCTGTTCATTGCTTGTTGTAGGGTTTTCTACTAATTTCAAAGCTTGTAGCAAGAATTCCTTTTGCTGAGGGATTCTACATATGTCCATAACTGATATTAGCCTTCAAATTCTTCAAATATTCAACTACGTTGTAATCTAGTTTGGGCGATTCTCGGGTATGGATGCTTATAGGATTCTTATGGGGATAAAAAGGTGCTTTCAGGTGATTGGGAGTTGACCTCCCCTACGACGTTTGGGTAGTAGTAGGATCTTTGAAGACATGTGGACCGTTACTTCACATTTGCACCACCGAGACCTCTGCGGGTGGCTCTTGAAACTCAAGTAAGTCGTCGGAAGGCATGATTAGGTCAGGATCCCATATAAACATGGTTGTATCTTCGGGTGGATCAATCTCTTCCTGATAACCAACATTCATAACTGAACTGCTTGGTTGTTCGGTCAGGGAGACTTCGTCTAGAAACCGATTGGCCATCAAATTCATGGCATGCACCCATTGAGGGAAGTCTCTTTCAGAGTGGTTTTCTTGGTGATAAGTACATAAAGAATCAGGTGCTACATTTCCCATATCTATATTTAAGTTAGCTGGGGGAGGTTCAATTGCTTTGAACGAAGCGTTTCTTTTAAGGAAAGGCTTATAGGGCCTTTGGCCTTAGTTTCCTTCCCCCGCATTTCTCTTCATGTCTATGATCTCGTTTGATAATTTATTAACCATGCATTATAGGTATTCTATATCTCCATTACCCTTTTTGTGAGCTTGTTCTTCTTGTTTCCCTGGTGGCCTAGTCAAAAGGAGTCCTCTCCTGGGAGGAGGTTGGAATTCTTTTTTAACTAATGAGATTTGGCCTTCCTTACATCCCTTCATTTGGAACTCTATAGTTTTGACTTCTTCAAAATTCTCAGCCAGGGTTCGTTTGTAATCTCTCTTCACAAACATGGAAATACAAGCTGGGAGTGCATTAGCATATACTTCGATTTGCAACTCCTGAGTTGGTTTAGCTTGAGGTTGGAATTTGTTCAAAATAGTCGTGAATATTTGATTGAAATATTTAGCCTTCTCTTTTGAACTCATGGTGGCAGCGAACAATTCAGCCATCAAAGCTTCTGTAGTGGTTTTTTCAGCAAATTTATCTAGAAAATCCTTTTGAAACTTTGTCCAACTGGTTATGGATCCTACAGGTAGGTTAAAATACCATGTGGAGGCTGAGTTCTCAAAAGTGTAGGGGGAAAACCTGCAAAATACGTCTTCATGTTGGACATTCATCAGTCTGATAGCCAATATGAATTTGTTTATATGGTCTTCAGGCAATCCTGAGATTTCAAGGTCCAATTTAGGGAGTAGTTTCTCTTGGTGTCGGTGAAGGTTATGTATTCTCCCAGGGATGGCCAAAGCATCTCTGAACAACCAAGGTTGATTTTTCTATGGTGCGTTTCCCCTTTCTTCATCATGGTCATTTTGATCTTCCATGTCTTCGGATTTTGAGTTAAACTCCTCCTTTTCCGAAAAATCATCTAGTTCAGAGACGTCGTCGACTGGCGTTTCCGGGATCAGATTAAGAGGATGTTCGATTTCATTGATTTCAAAATCTATTAGGTCTTCTACTTTGTGCAATAAAACCTGGTTGGGGGTGTTGACCAATGGTCTGCTTCTTTTTTGTCTTTGAGGAAGTATCGGAGCTAAACACAGTGCACTGATCTGTCGGGCGTATGCTCTTGTGATTTTTCTGAATTTATTTAATTCCTCGCGAGGGAGAGCATAAGGTATGTCGGGAAACAAGCGTTCTTCCTCGGGCTGGGGTGAGTTACTCATTTCAAGAGTACTCAGTGTGTGTGGGCTATCTTGGGAATGACTAGCCATGCATGTGGGTTGTTTTGAATCTGCAGGTTGTTTGAAATATTATGTGGAATATGTATTCAACCATTCATTCTCAGGCCCTCCTTCTAGCATCAATTCTGTTGATGGGTCCTAGATCCCTTTAGTTCAACAACAGGAAACAAGCCCATCACCGAGGCCCAATTAAACTCTGTAGCATTTAATAGTGGAATGGTTCTCCATATCTTGCGATCCAACCAATTAATCGATGGGCTTTACGTTTTCTTGTGAAGACATCTCCTTCAGTTTGGACTTTCTATTTTTTTATTTTCTCTTAGGTGGGACCGATATAAGATGGAATCCGATATAAACCAACTTGGAAACAAAACGAGAAAAGGTTCTAAATACTGGAGAAGAGGCTGAGCTTGGGATAACTCGTTGCTCAAGCATGCAGACAACGATTGTCTACCATAGGCCTAGTATTAATACGTTAACCGTGTGAGTATTCCGATTTCAGGCTGAGATACTTATTAGCAGAAGAAAACACGCATGCGATAAGATAATGGAAATAAAAATAATTCACCTACTCATAATCATCCATCACATAATAACACAACGATTCATCTTCATCATTTAAAGAAAAGAACTGTAAAAAAATTGCATCAGATAACTTATCATTAGATTTAATATCTCTTACTTGTTACAACATACATTCATGAGACGATATAGGAAATAGTTCTTCTCCACATCCAATCATACACGCATTTGATGAAAACACAACTTTGTCTTTGGTCCAGAAGGACTTCTCAATTAAAGGCAACTCCAAAATAATTCTTAACAAAACCAGAAATGAGAGTTTCTTGCAACAACCATTGACCTTTAACTAATCGGTCGATGCTCTTATTTATAACATAAAATTAACTAAAAATAATAGCTAAAGAGAAATTAAGTAAAACTGAATTCTTCATGTGGCATTATCTCCTAACAATTTTCTAATAGTCATCTCAAAATATCACTTAAAAGGATGACTCTTCTCATACTCTGACCAACTGATGAACAACTCCTCACAGGTGTTGGCGTATGGGAATCTGTGTTGTTCCATCAGGGCTGTGTAAATATCTCTGATATTTATTGCATGTGCCCAATATTTAACTATATTGGCACTCAACTGTTGCAGCATAGCCCAAGCTTTGATCAGATGTTCTGTAAATTGTCGCACCTGACCTGGACTTGTGTCCGTCAACTTTTCTATTCTTTCGGCCCATGATGCATCTTTATTGGTGTGCGATTTGACTATGTCGCGCAAGTCGAAAAATTCATCGGGCGTGCCGAACTTGGGAAGTTCGATATCTTTCATCACCTAATTGATCTTAATCCAATGTTTCTTATAGAAGCTTACAACAAAATCAGTGTTCAGTCGCTCATCCGGGTCTCTGAGATTGTAGTAATTCTGCACCTCCACCAGAATGAAAACCCCGACACACTCACCATTGTCATCATTAATAAATCATATTTGTGCGTCAGTGTGGTCGATAAGCCACTTCAGGAGTTCTATGCAGGGGGGAAATGGAGTTCTGCTCGCTACCATGTGCAGGTACGATCTTAGGATATTGGGAAATACTTCATTGTTGAGCTTCCTCATATCAGGGTCGTTGTGCGAAGTATATTCAGGAAATTCTTCCTGCTTGACCTTCTTGAAAATTTCTCCCCATTGCGGGAGTACTGCCTTGGTCCCTATGCTTTCCTCTATGTCCCCAAAGGCCGGAGGCCGAGTGAAAATCTTCTTGGTGGATGTCCTGATGACTGGTTCCGGACTTGGAGAAAATTCTAATTGCTTTGTTTCCCCGAGGATGAGTCTTCTCCTGCTTCTGGTTCTCTTGGCTTGGGCGCCTTCGGCAATTGCCTAATACTTGGTTTCTTTGGAGGCATGTTTCCTGTAACTGAAATCAATCCTTTAGGCATGCGTACAGGGTAACACTGGGTAAAAAGAATGTATGGAGTGAAGCATAAAAAATCTAGAGACGGGTACATACCTGTAACACTTGCTAAACCTGTTGTTTAATACTCACGGGATCTTGGAATCTTTTCCCGAATTGCTCATCTCACTCCTCTTGATGCTTTGAACTCCTTTGTGCACGACAATATTGTTTACAAACAACTCTAAATAATTTAAATGGGGAAGAAACTAGCGTGTCATGTCAACCAATTAACTTGGGTTATGAGTGAAAATCAAACGAAATATACCGCCAAATCTCTACAATTCAATTCATCATGGGTTGGCGGCGGAAGCATGGAGGATGGTGTGACTCTATCTGCAATTTCAAACGACTGATTTGATATGCACACAAAGTAATAACTAATGCGATATTTGGAATTAATTATCTCTTTAAATGCTTCTAACCTAACGTATCTTAGCGCTAAAACGTCCCATTGCGTCGTTTTCTTAGTGGGAAGATTGGGGATCAGCGATGTATGGTGAATTTTTTCACTGGTATCCTCCTATGAAAAACTTCTAACGCTGATTTGATTTCATCGTACTGTGCTAACGTGGAAAAACTGACTCAAGGTGTGACTTGGGCCTCAGGAATCGATAACGACTCAGGTGAAAACTAGATCATATGTCTATCCAATTTGGAAAAGATATGTGGAAGATGAGGACAGGTGGTTTGGTCGTGTACATCAATCGGAGTCAGGGTTTTCAACAAGATGCGTGTGTCAAAATAAACCTAGGATTTACGATGTCGAAAAGGTACCGGGGGTCGGCGATCGGGGAAAAAAATATTATGTTTTCTATGGAATTACTTTCTCAAAAACTCGTTGATGCCAAAATGCTTTGGGGATCGACTATCGACGATATCCTCGTGTAAATATTGCTGCGAACGAAATATTCCTTTTGCTTACGCCGATGAAGATTGATGCTTGACGACTGCGGTTTTCTTGAGTGATTTCCTTTCATCTTTAATTCTTCTCGATGCCGATTGTTTTGAGAGCGTCGAGGAAATGTTTTGGCTGTCAATTCTTTATTTAAATGTTAGTGTTTTAAGTTATGGTTTTTCACATGTTCAAGCAAACTTTGAGAGACTTAAATGAGAATAAAAAATGATAAGCGAAGGAAACATTTTTCACAATGAAGTCAAATTAGACTGCGTAAAAGATCAAGTGGTACCCAAAAAGTAAAATTTGCAATAGGATTTTTTAGGGTGTGTTGAGTGCTCAACATGATGAAGATGTTGTTCATAGAGAAAGAGAGAAGATTAAAATACTATTGGAGGAAAAAACATGCTACAATATAATGTTAGAAGGATTGAAGGTCGTTGAATGAGAATTTGTTGAGAACTGAGTGTAAAGGTGCTACATGAAGAGGAAAGCTATTGAAGGTATCCCTCTCATAAATATAATTTATGAAGAATGTGAATACGTTGTTAGAATCATCAACTGAGGAAGTATTCATGTGGTTGTGGGTTGAGTTGAGATAAATGTAACAAGTGAGCATGTGACTCCATGTTGTGTGGTTTCAATCCTAAATTTCTCACTGCACTAAAGGCACTTTGTACACTACATGAAAAGGGCAGTGGAATGTCTCGAATGGGACGTGACTCAAATCAAATGAAATGCATGGCTAAGGAGCATATGACTAGTGCTCGTGGTGAGGAAGAAGGAGAGACAAATACGGTAGTGATACCGAAAGGTGAGTTACAACATAAATGAAATGGAAACTTCATATTTTCATGATAAGAGTATTGTTTTGTTGTTGCGGATAGATATGTAGAAATAGACATGAAGATATCAACAATGAGTTGAAGAAAGAATATGCAATAGGAAGAATATTCCATGTATTCCTTTTAGATTTGAATGTATAACAATGGACAATGTAGAGTTGGTGAAGGAAACAATGATGAAAGTTGCATTGGGAAGCTGAAGATTTTAATAGTTTACCGCATAAGCATGAAGGCATTATTTATTAATGACCTAGGGAGTCTGATTTAGGAGCATTGAAGTCATTATGAGGATGCTAGTGTGAATATTGTTACATAACCAAAATTAGTTGCTGCAAAACATGACAGGCTGCAGAACGTGACAATGTTTTTGTAGAACGTGACAATGTTGCTATAGAATGTAACATTGTTGCAAATTGTGGCAGTGATGCAAAATTTATGTGCTACTATAGAATTGATAAAAGATAAATGTATGAGAGAAAATGACAAAGGTTAAGAGGAAATTTGTCTACATGTGTAGAAGGTTGTTCAAAGGGTGTGTTGAAGAATAAGCATGTTGCTGAGTGGAGGATGGAAGGTCACACTACAAGAGGTGAATCACTACAAAAGAGGATGATGAGTATCGAGCTAGAAATGAAAGGGAAGAAGATGAAAATGAAAGGGCATGAGAATACCATTTGGAAGATGAAAGAAAATACTTTCTTGAAGATAAATAAATACAACACGGGTGAGGAAAGAAGGGTGTTGACAAAAAGAAAAGAGGTGTCTTGGAGAAGAACAAAGGATATCTAGAGAGTGATACAAAGTAATGGTTAAGGTTTCCATGTCCTTGGGCCTGGAAACCTAATGAACTATGTAAGTTCATATGCCACCATTGATACATTGTAATTTATTCTCTATATAAATGAATACAACATTTTAGGTTTCCAGTTTAAATCCATGTGCACACGTGTGGATGAGTTTGTGTGATTATATTGCTACATGTTTTGTATGCATGGCTGCAAATTGCATTCTATTGTGTGGAAGATTAATGATGATGAAATATCAGCTAGCTATGACAATATTCCCGAGTTTGAGAATTGTACAGAGAAGTATATTAGAGTGTTGAACCATGGCTGAGTTCAGTTGTGTCTGATGCTCGTGAGGATGAGAGTTTTGTTTGAATATAAATATGAGTGTAAACACTGCCATAACATAGAATAGGGTCTACGTAATATATAATGATGAGATAATTTTGTGTATGAGAAAGGATAGGTTACTTGGTTTATAATCTAACCATTGATTGTAGGATTGAATGGAACAACTTGCATGAAGAACGCATAGAAATGTAGTCAAATATATATAACCATTGTAAAATGCATTGTATAGGTTACAACTCTCATGCTGCAAATTGCAAAATATGGGGTAGATGGGTTGGTGCAAACTTGTGCTCTACAGTGTCCATTTACTAGTGCTACAAAAGAGTAGATGGTGGGGATGTACAACTTAGTGGTTGTAACATTCTCTATTTGATAAATATGTGTGTTTCTATTATGCAGTAGAATTTTTACAACATCTACATTTCAGTGATGCATAGAATAAGGAATTTCGCTGTGAATTTACTCTAACATGCAGGAGGGGTGGATCCTCTTGCATCAAAATGTATTTGGAGTAATTTTTTTTTGGTTGGTACAATTTCAATATTGGAATCCTTGGATATGTGTTAACTTAAACAAGGTGGCAATATGAAAACTTTTCCCCATTTTTATTGCTTCTGAAAATTCTAAAATCATATTAATAAAACAACATTAATTTAATCCAAAATTAATTATCTTAACTTATTACATTTATAATTTTTACAATTTTAAAATGACTCCTCTCACTTTAAATACCTCATTGTTTGTATATACCAAGTTGATTTGTTAGTACTTGCCTCACCTCTCCTCATCATCCCTAAGTTGGGGTACTATTAATCTTTTGGTTTTTCTGTGTTTTCTTTTTACAACCTCTTTTTGTCACAAGCCTTGGTAAACAATTCATTTTGGTTCTTATTATTCCCTAGCAAAGAAGAGATATACCTTTCAATTGGAAAAGTTGGTTTACTGTGTTTCCACAAAACTTTGTCTATTTAAAGTTTAGTAGAAATCATAAAACTTTGTCTATTTAACCAAAGTTTAGTAGAAATCATAGATTACTTATCCAAAGTTTAGTAGAAATCATAGATTAAAAGGAATTTTTATAAATAAAAACAAATCCTTCAATTTTAAATATTGAAAATGGTGTTTTTTAATTAATTAAGGAAAGACTTTAATAAGAAATAAATCCCTGATATTGAGTTTTATTTTGTACCTTAAAAAAAAATTAAAAACATTTTTTAAATATATTTTTTTTAATTTTTCCACATGTCTATTGTAATCAATTCACTTGTCAAAGGGCATGGCACATATCTTCCACTCGTCTTGTACATTTCCTCCTTCCATCTAACCATACCACCTCACTGAAGCTCGATGTTCTTTTGGAACTTCCATTACCATTATCCCCCAATATTTCTTCACAACACCTATACCTTCTATTCTTATGAATTTATCTTCATGTATTATCTTTAACAATTATTTTTTTTTACACATATTGAACTCAAAGGAAAAAATAAAAATATGTTCATTACAATTTAAATATTTAAACATGAATGATCAATTTGAAAAAATTTAAACAAATAACTCAATATTTACACAATATACCATAATTCTCATATACCATAATTCTCATAGGTAATCAACAAAATCAATGGAATTAAAAAAGAATGTTTTAATGTTTTTCTAATATCTTGTTTTTCTAATATCTTGAATTTAAAGGAATGCCTCAACGTTTACATGTATATCATAATTCTAGTATATAATCAACAAAATTAATGACATCCAAAATGATGTGTGCATGTCATAGTTTCAATACTTACAATTAATATATTTTGTACATGCCTTCACTACTTTTCAAAAACCCACATTATCTCTTTCTTGTGTGGCCTAATCTTGCATATAGTTATATATTATATGTTTTTATTTGTTTTCAACATAAGGCAATGCAATTTGATGGAGATTATATTATGTTATTCAAAATGTGCTTACGATATTATCAATGTATTGATCTCATATTTCCATGATGCACATGACAAGTCAAAAGTCAGGTTAATTCTAAAGCCAGGGGAATGAGAGGAGGTTTGATGTTTGAAGTTGAGGTTTTTCCTAGTCCATCACTTGTAAACAAAACACATAGGAAGGAGTAGTAGGTGAATTCTAAAGCCAAGGGAATGAGAGGAGGTTTGATGTTTGAAGTTGAGGCTTCCCCTAGTCCATCACTTGTAAACAAAACACATAGGAAGGAGTAGCAGGTCAATTCTAAAGCCATGGGAATGAGAGGAGGTTTGATGTTTGAAGTTGAAGCTTCCCCTAGTCCATCACTTGTAAACAAAACACATAGGAAGGAGTAGCTTCCAACCCTTGTAAACCAATTTCACTCTACTTTGAAACAATGAATGTCTTCTTTATTTCTTAATGATTTTATTTCATTTAAAATCCTAATTGAAAAAATAATAAAATAAATGTCTATATGAGTGATATTTGTTTAGACAATTTTGTCTATAGTTATATATTATATAGTCTTGCATATAGTTATATATTATATGTTTTTATTTGTTTTCAACACAAGGCAATGCAATTTAATGGAGATTATACTATACTATTCAAAATGTGCCTACGATTTTATCAATGTATTGATCTCATATTTTCATGATGCATATGACAAGTCAAAAGTCAGGTCAATTCTAAAGCCAGAGGAATGAGAGGAGGTTTGATGTTTGAAGTTGAGGCTTCCCCTAGTCCATCACTTGTAAACAAAACACATAGGAAGGAGTAGCTTCCAATCCTTGTAGACCAATTTCACTCTACTTTGAAACAATGAATGTCTTCTTTATTTCTTAATGATTTTTTTCATTTAAAATCCTAATTGAAAAAATAATAAAATAAATTTCTATATAAGTGATATTTGACTGATATTTGTTTAGACAATTTTGTCAAATTATATAACTGCAAAATATAATATTATTATTATAATCTTAATATCTAAACATATTCTTATCAAGATGTGAAATATGAATAAAAAAGAAAAACTAATTGCATACCCAATGAATGGCTACAAATGTGATACAATTTTCCAAAACATTCTCATAGTTCTAGATGTTAAAACGGTTAAGATAAAACAATTGACAAATTAGCCTCTAGGTATCTTCCTCATTTTCGTATTCCTCTATTGTTGTATTGGTTATATATGTAATGCCTATTCTTCACTACCCGTCTCCTCTGTGTGCGAAGTCCATATATATTATTGGATATTGTAAACCTTTTATCTTCAATTTACACTTCGACTTGCAAGACATACAACTAAGTAACAACATTGAAGTATGAATCAATGCAATTCAACTCTATGTAATTTCTTGGGCATTCAAAAGTATGCATAATTTTTGTTGGTATCAAAACGAAATTAAACATTGTGTTCGTAAGTTAAACAATAGAAATGTATTCTCTTCCATAGGAAAAAAAATAGTACGAATTCTATAACAAGGCAATTAATTATAATTAGAGATTTAATTTCATGTAACATGCAATTTACTACAAATTTTTTAACCTCTACATGTATTCACATCAATGGAAATTGGTCATGTCTCCTTGCATGTATTCAATGTGGCAGTAGACAATGGTATATTGCATAAACTATATGAACACAAGACATGTGGTTTGTTTTTTCCCTCATTACAACTCATATACTTTTTATAAACCATATGCATCCATGACATAGAGTTTGTTTTTTACTTTGTTCTTATAACCCATCTATTTGTTTCTTCTGCAAATGAAATGTTTAAGCAAAATATGATCATGTATCAATAGTGTGGTAAAAATATTACTCTGCAACACATGTAATACTATAATATATATGGGGTGGAAAGTGTGGGGTATCATACTATATCTTGATGGAATACAAGAAGAAATATATGCTTGGGGATTGGGCGAAACTACAAATAACTAAGTATAGTTGATATTATCATTTTACCAAGGGATTAAACTTCTCAACACAAGGGAAATCATTGGCAACAATAGGAAACTCATTAATAACGATCAGGTGTATGAGAGCTCTTCATCTTCAAACAATGATGGAAAATTAGAAAGACTTGTTTTGAGAATAAGCAAAGAGGCCAGTTTCTTTGGATCTATAAAATTCTTCCTTGTGTTGAGAAATCAAATTGGTTAAGAAAATAAGCTTGCTAATGAGGTCTTGAGGATGGAAGTAGAAGAATTTTAAGAACAAAAGAGGGGGTATCCATTTATGTAATAGGTTAATATACATTTGGTTTGAATGATAGTTCTTGAAGTGTTTTACATTCTAACCATGAGGCATTTGAATTCAAGGAGAAGGGGTTGGATAAACAATACCATCACTTCCAACTTAATAAAATATGGGAAACGTCATGAATTTGAACATAGGTGGGATTATAGATATTTCAATTTGGCACTTTGGCTACCTTCCCC
Organism: Picea mariana; assembly: GCA_032191745.1. Lineage (NCBI taxonomy): Eukaryota > Viridiplantae > Streptophyta > Pinopsida > Pinales > Pinaceae > Picea > Picea mariana. The sequence goes on from JASDQU010099833.1 coordinate 264,157, forward strand.
TCTTGGCAAGCTACCCCTCTTGGTGTCTTGATATCACTTATGCTCACAATGAAGGAAATGAGTTGAATTGGAAGTTACTATCTATAATAGGAATAGTGTTTAAGTGCAATGATTCCACTTTAGCCTTCTGTGAGGGAATTGTTCTCAGTTGGAAATTACTTTGTCCAATTGGAATTGTGCTCATTTGTCTTTACTCTGAGTATTGTGTACATATGGAAGTCTCTCCACCACATATCCATGCCAATGATTCCAAAATTGGGGGAGTTTTTTGTTTTGGTCATGCAGTCCAACTGTACACTCCATTTTTAGAATGCGTTATTAGGGTGGACCTGAGCCGATTAAATTCTCATTTTTAGGTCAGGGGAAACAATCCCTTTGGTCCAACTAGAGCTTAAACACAATGGAAAATCATATTCAACATTCTGATTGTTGTTCACTTTGTGAAATCTCAGATATGCAAAGAGTGGTATGAAGACAAGAAGGCCTCGGTGCAAACAATAAAGTCTCAATTTTGTGAGTTATAAATAGACTACTTGAATATAATGAAAAACATAATAGAGGACACATAGTGTTATTAGAAACTCCACTTCAACAAAAGAAATAAAAGAGACAAACAAAGTGATTATAGGTAGAATGTGCTCTTCTTCATCAACAAATTTTAAATTTGGTCAAGGGCTCTCAATCAACAATTTCAATTATCAAAATTTCAATTGGCTCAATTGCAGAAGGAGTGTGAAGATGGTTTAGTCCTACAAACTCGAAATAAATATCGAACCAATAGACAGGGTTCAATACCTTTAGGTGGCACAAGAGGAGGACCATAATAGACATGATGTACACTAATATCAGGTTTTCATATATTGCAAAACGGTTTTAGTTTTATCCATCTTTTATAGACTTTATACAAGTAGAATTTTTCAAACATCCTTTATGAAGGATAGTATAGCCCTTTTTACAATCAGTTTTGAATCGTTTTGTGTAACATCCCGCTCTTGTGCACACTGAGCAAACTTGTTCTTTGAGGGCACTTGCATGCAAGTGATCCGAGTCATTATACTATTGGTTGTTTTGATTATGATTATGAGATATTGTGAATTTGATGATATGCTATTTTGTTGTATTTACATAGACAGGTGCTATTGATTAGGTTCTCCTGAGTGTGCAGGACTCTGGACGTTGAGGATGCCGAGGCATCGATGAAACCCCTTGGACTCTAGATCAAGTCATGGAGTGGACTGTTAGGGTTTAAATGTTGTTGATGTGACGTATGTACATATGATTAGATATTATGTTGTTGATTTTTATTGCTGACATGATGCGTTGATGGTCGTAGGCTAACGATAACTTGCTGACCAAACTCACATTTGGAGTAAAGGGGTCATGCACGACAACCAAATATATTGAGGGAGAGGTGTGGCAACAACCCTGCCACAACCTACTAGCACTCCTACCGTGGCTTGAACTGTAGATTAACAATTACCTAGTTCGAGAAGACCCACGATGCTGTGAGGGAAGACTGTGACAGTCTCGCACGATGATTCTAAGGGGCGCGCAATAAGGGAGGGTCATTATTCCTTAGAGGCACTTAGTCTCCCACAAGATCACCTGACGAAGTATTGACTCCAGGGGTTTGACGTCTACCAAATTTAGTCAAGAGGCAAGTACCACCCTTGGAGCACGTACTGCATCTTGAAGGGCATGTCGTGCAAAGAAAACAGAAAGAGGCGAGTGGCACCCTTGGAGCACGTAGTGCATCCTGAAGGGCATGTCACGATTTTAACTATGATAAGTCAATAAACCTAGTGCCTAGAACACTAAGCCTCCTTAGGACCTGGTCGACCTTAAAATAGTTGATGGTATGGGTAAAGTTTAATAACTAAACGTTGCCTTAAAAATTGTCTCCCAACCTAGTGAAATTAAAACCTAGGTCTAAGTAGAACACGTGGATAAAGAAAAACTAAATAAACATGTAACAAGAAGGGGGGTAAGAAATTCAAACTTTAATTATTAAAGTAAAAATTATAATGGAGGATTTAATTAATTAAAAGGGTAAATGGTTGTTTTTATCTACGCTTGCTAAATTGACTTTTAGTTAAAAAGGAAAAAGGGGGAAACTTAAAAGAAAAGTAAACTTAAAGAAAATGGGAAACTTAAAGAAAAAGGGGAATGGCCAACTTAGTAAGGAATCTAGCCTTTGGGATTTCTATTTATGAACTCAACTAGGAATTGAGTAAGGCGTAAGTCATTTAATAATTGTAAGGGAATATTGGGATACCGAGGAGCATTTTTAATGCTTTTAGGTGGGTGAGGGAAACAAACAAATTTAATTAATTAATAAATTGATTTTTTGGTGCAACTAGGGGATCAGGCGACATGTGCACGGGAGAGGTTTTTCGAAATTAATTAAATGAAAAAGGAATCTAATGAGGGTTTTGGGAAACTAATGACTAAGAAAACTCTATAAAAAGGATGGAGGAGGAGGAGTATGGATCACATTTTGGCTTGCATAACGTTATACTACTGAATTTCATCTTGACTGAACTTTCTCTTGTGGGAGTTGGGATACCTAGCTCGGGTGACGAGCGGTAGCTCGACCTTGCGAGGCGCACTGGGTGTTAGCATTCTTTGGTATCGTGTGCATGGCCCCTTTGTGGCTCAGGGGGCTTAGGGGGAAGAAGAGTACCCCTAGCGTTGGTTGGGAGGTAGCGGTGAGGTCACATCGGTTGGCAAGTGGGAGCTGGATGGAGCGCGTGCGGGTCAACAAATTCAGAGCATTCACAATT